>JAOBAY020047350.1:0-13538 GCA_025331085.2 Zoanthus sociatus
AAGAAAGATTGAATTTTTTAACTTAGTACCATACTCTACGGCCGGTTGAGGCCGTTTTAGGAGTTAAAGGGTTAACATTTTTAAAATAATTTTACGTTCTTTTCAGTAGGGAGTGATGTTAACAGGTTTTATTTTGAAAACCAATGGTCATTACTTTATGTCATTGACACAAAGGTACACATAAATAAATATTAAATAAATACTTTATTTAATGTCAGTTGCGAAGGAAGTGGTTGCCCATTCTTCCTACCCAGAGGCTAATGTTTAATCACTTGACAGCTCAGATCTTGGCATGGAAGTCGAATTTGTAGAGGGAGGAAAACCTGAGTACCCGGAGAAAAACCCTCGGGGTCAGATTGAGATCGACAAATCTCGGCCCATATGCGGCACCTGGGAATCGATCCCGGGTCATAGAGGTGGGAGGCGTGACTGATGACCACTATGCCAACCTGATTCCGACAACATCATGGGCAAACTGTGTAATCCACCCCATCCACACAAGGGAGGCTCACACATAAATTTGAGTCATGTTAGTAAGGCAACATGTGGCATGTATTGGCATGTACAGCAGCACAAAGATATTTCAAAACATTCGCCATTGACCTTTTTTTATAATACCTAGTGCCCAAACATTGAAACTTATTGAAGACTTCCACTTTGGCTATCAGCATTATACACATTTGCAGAAAATAAAACAGTACATGACACCTTCCCCAAGATAAAATTGGTCTTATTAAACTGGTAGTAGCTGCAAAGTATTGAATCGTGGGCATACCATGCTATTGTTTTGTTTACGAAAGCTTCTGATTGGCTCTTGGTGTATTGAGGAATGCATGTTTTAATCTATTTAGGGTGCTTTATCCATTACGTTTAGAAGTTCAAGTGATTTTTTCCGCAATTTTAACGAAGAAAATTGTTCTTAAAAGAAGGGTTTTAAAAAATGTAATATTATATATATATATATCATGTACTGTTATGTTATTATTGAGAATTACTGTCAATATGAAATTTATGTCCACTCATCCTTTGCTGTTTGCTTTGCTGCAATGGAGTCTCTTGAGAATGCAATGTATCTGGTGCAATGTGACCCAGCCTCTTGCTGCATGGCAACTGCAGTTTGTCAAAATTCATCTCACCCCCACTAGTGGTGGTTGTTAAATGACCACTTTTATCGATACCGATGTTATAATGAGTTTATAACACCTCCACTTTCAAAATGTTTGCAAGCTATGATTTTGATTGTTTGATAATCAAGCACTAAGTTGATGCTTGATATGCTATAATACGAAAGTGTTCTGACTCCTGCACAGTGATCTTCCGATCATGCAATCAAAATTTAAATTTATATGAATTTAATAAATTACACACTTTGTCAGCCGTGAAGTGGTGAGATTGGTGGGATTAAGATTTTTTAGACGATCTTTCATCGTACATTTTATATTGACTAAGGTTTCTAGTAAATCATTCAACTGTTAGTTTCATACCTGCAACACTAACAGGAGAAGACTTGGGCCTCGGGGGTGGCCCCCTTTTTTGACATTCTCTATCAAGTGGCTGTTTCTCGGGGCTAAGAGGTGTGCTCACTGAAACATCAACAGGGTGTCGCGATGGAAGTGGAGGAGGTCTGCTTGTAACCTCAGGAGTTTCAACTTGAGGTCTGGCAGGCAGCTGAGGCACTAGCGAGTTTGCCAATGGAGGTCGTGATGGCAAAGGTGGAGCTTGTACTGAACTTGATGGAGGAGGGATTCTGTTAATAGCAGAATATATGAGAACATTTTATTATGACATTTTAATTACCATCATTATCATTAAGTGATCTTTTTGCCTTTAGTCACTGAGAAATGATCTGAAAAGTCAAAGGTAAGTTATCATGTTTAACAGGAAGCTTAAGTTGTGTACATCCCAAACTATGTTTAGTGGCAGATCCATTCAGAAATTAAACAAAATTAATTGACTATCCTGGAAGATATATATCATTATGATATCAAATTACAAGATTTTAAAGTTGCACATGTGTAGTTTCAGCCTAATGTAAAATGTATAATAAATAAATAAAAATTAATACTTTGTTTAATGTCAGTTGCGAAGGAAGTGGTTGCCCATTCTTCCTACTTGTAGCCAGAGACTAATGTTTAATCACTTGACTGCTTGCATCTTGGCACGAAAGTCGAATTTGCAAAGGGGGAAAACCAGGGTACTCCGAGAAAAACCCTTGAAGTTAGATTGAGATCAATCTCGGGTCAAAGAGATGGAGGGTGAGACTTATGATCACTACACTGGCTGATCTTAAACAAAGTAAAAATATATAATTATATATCCAATACAAGAGTTAACTGAAACATACTTTTGTTTTGGTCTTTCAAGAGAATTGGTAGAGTTACTTCCAGAATAGTTTTCCTTTTCGTTCTGTACAAGGTCTGGTCTATCAGGTAATGGTGGAGGTACTGCTTTCACCATAACAGCAGGTCCCAAGGATGGTCTTGGTGGTAAGGCTGGAAGACTTGCACTATTTGGACTGGGGACAGGAGTTGGAGAACTGAGAATTTCCTTGTCCATTGGATCTAATAAGCTCAGCCTTAAATACAAGCTCATTTTTAGTCACAATAATTATAATACTCTTCCTAATAATTTGGACTAAATAATAAGAATATCTTCACACCACCATGTACTTGTTAATGAATTCAAGCTGAAGCTAAATCCTTTACGAGCCTAGTGGCCCATGGAACCAGCACTTATCTAGACGGTTTCTGTAGTGTAAAGTGGATGAGAGTCTTTGACTTCCCCTGGAAGGGACACTAATCCATTGCAGGTTAGCTCCCAGCTTGAATTCAACTGGAACATTTTACAAATCAAAAAATGATGAAATTCATAAAAATATTAATTAGGTTTAATGAAAACTGTTACCTACTCATATCACTAAGTACCTTTACAGACTGCCTAATGAATGTATTTTTAGGGACTTTTTTTTTTTACTTCCTCATCCAATAACAATTTTTTATGTACAGGTGTAACAAAGTTCTTTTTACAAAAAGGAAATCAAAGCTCAATAATACTGTATCTGCAATACATGCGAAGCCCAGTAATTTTGAATCTTGAGTTGAAACACTCAAAATTTCATTTTATAACCCAACAACTCGGCTGACTCCAAAACCTGTAAGCTCAAGCTCTCAAACAAAAGTACATACATTATAAAAACACTACAACTGTGTGTCTTATAACTGTGTGCAAATTTTTTGAGTTTTGAAACTAATCAGCTGAAAATAAATCAATTTTTGTAACACTTTTACCTTGTTTAGATGAGCCAGTCACAAACCACATGCAGTTATTAAGGGTTTAAATCCTGAGGTAACAAAGTTGAAAGACACAATTCCAACCAGGTACCCAAACCTATTGACTCTACACACCTTACTCTGTGACAGAGCTACCAACTATGAAGGTTCAATGGAGACTAGGCTAGATTTTGGGTTTAATGGTTTTAACCTATCTGTCACCCTCCCATTTGACCCAGAGGTTCTCACAAAAAAATTGGGTGAGAACAGATGTGAAACCCAGCAAAACAGTATTAAATGGATCTGGATTGAAAGATCAAGTTTACATGTATGCGGTAATTTGATTGATGGAAATGTCTGCTCAGGTTTTAATACTAATAAAAATATATTTGTATTTGCTTTCAATTGATAGGAATAGTAATAGACAAAGTCTCAGTTACCATTGGGATATTATTAAATATTTTAAAAAACAATTATTGTAAGGAAAGTACTATAAATAAAACAAGCTGGGGGAATACTGTAGGATAAAAAAATAACTGAATGTAATATCTGAGGCCAGTTAAGTCATCAATGTGTAAACAAACACTTTTAAAAGATTGTGACACATTTTTGTTATATATACCTCTGAGACCATAAACAAGTTTGAGCAATTACAATATAAATATTTTCTAAAAATACTACCGAGTGGTTGTAAAGAAAAAAGTTCTGATATATATTTAATTTGTAGAACAAGAAAATTAGCCTCCAACTAGTGCCAATTTTTGTGCTTGGCAATTCTGATGGTGTCATTAAAAGTCTTGCTAATGTAAGTATGTGCCAAGAGATTCTAACAGCACGACATTTGAGGCTGAAGACACAGTTTTATTTATTAATTGCTTTTGATACTATTCTTGGTAAAAGAACTCCTTAAAAGATCAGCCTGTTTTAGGAGTACAAAGTAGGAATATCAATCAAAATTATCGGAATAAACCTTAGGATAACGATAAAAATAAATCATACTATTCCCCGCAAAAAAGAACATAGTCTTTCTAACATAGCTGTAAACAATTGCATTATTCGACATAAAGGCATAATAATTTAATTTATTTCTGTCAAAAATCAACTTACCACTTATTTGATATGTTTTAAGGGGATAATTTCCGTACTGGGGCGTACTTATTTATGCATGCAGTTTTGTCTCCTATATTACTTTAGAAGTTAGGGTCTGGATAAGGGTTACTTTGTATGATAAAAACAATAGTACGCCCAAATACCGAAATTTTAACGAAAATTCAAACTAAAAATACAACCATATCGATCAAGAGTCAAGAGAAAGGATTCCCAACCTAAACCACACACCCACACACGTAAATTCACATTTTAAAAACTACACTTACTTTTCGTGAATTTAGAAACTAGATAATCTTCTCTTCGGATAATTAGAGTTGATGTATTAACTTACTTTTCTCCAAACAAAAACTTGATCGCCACAATATTTACTAGGAAACTATCGTTCCTTCACGGGAAGTGAACATCATCTACAACTCATGAGTAACTCCGCTGTACCATTTCCGTTTTGTTGTTATACAAGTGTGCTGCATTGTGGGTAAAAGAACGGCGGTTAATTTCAAAATTCTTCGTAACATGAATGTACGGTAAGGACGTTTCTCGAGTAGTAAGTTTCATTAAAGGTAAGCTTGCACATGTAAAACATGTTTTGCTCATATGTTTTTGCATCGTGTAAAAATCTATTTCAGTTTGTTTTGTTGTGACCTTGAGCCATTGTCAGCAAGTCAGGTTGATCTGCATTCGAAGCATGATCCGGGCGAGCCTGCCACATTGTCTTTTTCCAATTTTTTTTTTGTCTAAACAAACCGATGTATTTATTTCGAAAATACCCGATTTTTTTTATTCTTGAAAAGAGTTACAGATTGAAAACGTGCAGTTCAAACGTAGTGAAGCTCGTTAAAACCAGTTTTGTTTGGAATATGAAAAATTCAACCGCCACCAGCTGGTAAAACGGCAGTTGCTTGCCTGCGTGTTGGTCAGGAAAAAAATGAAAAAAAGTCAGTATATAATTATTTCTTATTTCCAAATAACCTGAAACTCTTCACTCTGGAATAAAACACTCTTAGATGTGATATTTGAGTGATTAGAGTGTTTTCTGTTCGTGGGCGAGTCGATCGGTTCATGGGCGAGTTGACTTGATACCCGTTGTTTTATTGATAAAGAATTTAACTTCCGAAACATTTTATATTCGCAGATTTATTTTGATAAAATGCCTGAGTCAACTGTTGATAAAGTTATCCCAGTTCGTGTTGGATTGCGTATTCGTCCGCTGAATGCGAAAGAAATAGGGGAAGGCTGTCAACAGTGCATCAACATTGTACCAGGGCGTCCTCAAATTGTCATAGGAAATGATAAAGCATTTACTTACGATTATGTGTTCGACAGCGGCAGTGCGCAAGAAAATATTTTCAATCAAACAGTGGAACCTCTGCTGGATGGACTTTTCAATGGCTACAATGCTACTGTGCTAGCATATGGACAGACGGGATCTGGGAAGACTTTTACTATGGGGACAAGTTTTACACTTTGTAGTTCTGAAGATGAAACTTTTCAGGGCATCATACCAAGAGCCATTAAAAGAATATTTTACGAAATAGATTCAAAGAAGGAAAAGTTCGACTTTTCGTTAAAAGTTTCATTTTTAGAGGTATGATGCTTTCATTGTTTATAGAAATAAATGTAAATTATGCAGCGGTCAATGAAAACCCCTGCTTCCCACCTCCATCCCCCAACCCTGGGCATTAGGTGGAGGTTAGACAGGGTTGTTCCCTTGTGAGCCAGACCTTACATTTGTTTAGATTATTGCAAAATTTTGGCAGGTAGTTTTGAGAATTGATGGTAGAGTCATGGAAAATTAAGTTCTATATCCTGGAAAGCTCCTGAAATTTTGTTATTCTGAGTCAGTGAGCACCATTCACAAACTCATTTAATGTTTAGACCTTTTACTTAGAAGTCAAAGATGTTACCAGGTATGCCACACGTTGACATACATACAGTAGCAATAAGATTAATAATATTAGTTATATAAACCTACTATCAGTCTAACATGTATCCTGCATTCTGATTGGCTACTCTACTAGAGATCTATTTGTGATATCCTACGTCTAGTAGAGATGACATGGTGGATCAAAGTTAGTAATGAGTGCTGTTTTGCTATAATATCAGAGAATTTCATAATTTAACTTGTACTTCATTTTTGACTAATTAGTAGGTTTATACTAAAACAATTAGACCTCTTGGCCCTATAGACTACAATTTTGAATAACCCATTTGGCATACAGCCCCATGAGCTATTGACTCGTAGTGCATTCTTCCTCGAGGTCTAATTGTTAATTTTTCTTGGCAAAAAAAGCACAAAATTAATTCATTGATATTGCAGTTGTTAACACAATAATCTTGTTTAGTCTAAACTAATCTGTTTGTGAGTTTTAACCAAGTGTTTAGATTTAAGTTGCCTTTAATAAGTCTAAATGAAAACAAAAACTGTTATTCTGCTGTTATTCATGAGTAATGCATCATCACTGCAAATCAGTTACACAGATACTTTATTTTGGCATAAAATCTTTCAGTTTGAATTAAATGTGGGAAAACGTAATTTGTTCATTTCCATTAAATATTTTGCCTTCTATCAAAGTATCTACTGAAAACCAAAAAAAAAGTTCCAAAAATAATTCCTTCCTCAGCTTGCATAGTATCGAGACATATTTACTGTAAGATTCAAGAAAAAATAAAAGTTTGAGTTAATGACTAGCAGATGTTGTAGAGTTACTAAACTGTTGTTATAAGTAATAAAACTGTTGGCAAAGAGAATTAATATGCACCATTTTCATTGGGTTAGGAAGGATGTGCACCATGTGCAAATGGCGCATAAATTCAAAATATGGTGCATTGAAAATCCATTAGTGGGCCTAGATTGTGCCCATGTCCCAGGCCATTCCCACAGACACTGTGTAGATTTCTGTCACAATCTGTTGCAATGGTAGATCATATTTTTTGGTTTGTTTATTAATCAGTCACATCCTCAGTTAGTGAATCTATGATTGTGTGTTTTCCTTTAAACAATGCCATATCAGGGTTTTCAATAAGAATGAAATGAGGAGGTGAATTTGAAATTTGAAGCGGCTCAACTATTGCGCCAT
Organism: Zoanthus sociatus; assembly: GCA_025331085.2. Classification (NCBI taxonomy): domain Eukaryota; kingdom Metazoa; phylum Cnidaria; class Anthozoa; order Zoantharia; family Zoanthidae; genus Zoanthus; species Zoanthus sociatus. The sequence continues at coordinate 7,457 of JAOBAY020047350.1, forward strand.
GCAATTTTTTTCCTTTTTTTTGGCAAGACTACCGTATAATCAGAGGAAATTCGCACCAACGATTTTATTGATTCGAAGCGGCAAATTTTCGCTTGGTGCCGGCTCTTATTGAAAACCCTTCATATGCCAACAAGTTTGGTTTTTAAAAAGGGTAACTTAAATTTTCTCTGTAGTGCTGATTGTGTTGATGTCGGTAACTGAACTGAACATACGTAATAAACATTTTATAGGAGCCACAGAGGGTTTTACTCTCAATTTGTTTTTCGTGAAACTTGTCTACTATCAATATGGTTAAATAAAAGTTTTTGGCACATTGAATTTCATTAAAGGACCATAAATTTCAAAATAGGCCCATTAATTTTCAAGGAAACAGGCCATTGGCCCATGGGCCTTTCAGTCCTTCCCAACCCCTGGAACTCCAATTGTTCTATTTCATTGATTATGAGGGAAAGAAAGAATGTGCAAGCTTTAGTTTGTCACATCTCATCTGGGAGGGAAGTCTAATATGCAAGATTAAGTTTGGTGAGACATCCAGTGTAATTTGTCATGATGTACACAGCCACAGTAAAAATTGACCATCCTTGTGCAAATGATCCATCAATGATTTTACACGTCCTATTTTTTACTTTTGATTCTGCATCCTTTAGATACACAATGAGGAAATACATGACTTATTAAACCCTGTTACACCAGATTACAAAATTGCTATACGAGAAACAGTTGATGGTGGTATCAAGGTAGGCATACATCATTCTATTGTCTTAATTAAATGTAAAAATGTGATATCTCAGCTTTACTCTTTTTTACGACCTCAAATTTTGCTCTGCCAAGTATATATTCTCATAAACATCTGAAAGTTTTTGTGTTGACATGTGTATATTAACTTAAAATTTCTTAACTATAATTATTAATAATGTTTTGTTATCATGGTTAACATTAGCCTGCGTGCAGTCAGTTTCCAGTTTCAGTAAACATGCTAATTAAAGATCGGCTGTGAATCAGTGCAAGTTGTTGTGTTTTACATCATGCGTCATGAATTGGTTATATGTACTCATTTTTATTCGCTCCTTTGTCCCTGTAAGTTTGAAAAGATGGCGAGAGAAGCCAATCAAATTTGAGTACACATAACAATGAAATCCTGCACTGATTCACAGATGGACTTTAACAACAAAAGTTCATCTGCTGTGAAGTTTAGGTTTTATACTTCATCTATTGAATCGAAATCATGTTGACCCAACAACTCTAGGAAGTTATAGAAAGTTTGATGCTTCAGTGGGTGTGTCTAACAATAAACTACATATTGATTGCTTAATCTTTAGAACTCTGTTTTCTTATGACATGCCTCCAAATATATTGAATTCTAAATTTGTAGTCAACTTTTATATGTAATTGCAATCTAACAAGCATTCAATTGCTGATTGTACTGTATGTTGAATTTTGACTCTCTCTCTATATAATTAGTATTTTGTCCCCCACTTTGAAAATATGTGGCAAAAATAAAAACATGTGGTAGGAAATGGACATTGATCATAAAATTCTTCTAAGTACAAGAGTCTACAATATTATAATATTCTCTGTTCTGGTAATTCATATGAAAAATGCTGAATATTGGTCCAATTCATCATTATACAGAGTTGTATTTGGAAAATCCAGAAATCTCAGTGAAATAGTTTTGATGGAGAGAAAATTGATAGCTGCCTGACTTACTAATTAATTTTAGTTTCACTATTAATTAAGTTTTCTCATGCTTGTTTCGTTGAAGTTTACTAATTACATTTATTTATGAATTGTTTTGCTATCAAATAGATATCTGGTTTACAAGAAGTAACTGTTTCATCAGTTGAAGAGATGACCAAATGCCTCGAAGAGGGATCAGCATGCAGAGTAACTGCAGCCACAGCCATGAATTCAAGGTCCAGTCGATCACATGCGATATACACCATTGCTATGGAGCAAACTGAGAAGGCAGCTGACGGGTTAGCAAATCAAGTTACCAAATATATATGTACTCCTAGACATACTGGGCCAACTGCCTCCAAAATTCTTTCTTTGACATTAAACATAAACTGATATCTCACTAAAAGAAAGATAAGTTGATTAAATATCATAATAGTAAACACAGGCAACGGTATTTCACGGTAACGATCCGGTAACCGTTACCGTGTTGGAAAATGACGGAAACGAAATTCCGTTTCCTGACTGAAACTAAAAGTTAAAGGAGCAAAACATACAGACTTAGTACTTCAGGTCGATTTTTCAGCATTTTCACTATTTTCAAAACATCGACACGTTAAATTACAATCGTAGCACGCCCACATGCAGACCTCGCCTACTGTCCGCCATCTTGTTTCTATTCCTGAAATTTGCAAGGCATTCTGGGGCGAGTTTCAAAAGATGGCGGTCGTGGTCAATACGATTTGTTGGGTGTAATCTTACTAACTGCAACAACAGGATTGCCAAAAGAAAAACAGTTTGCTAACCTAGCTGGGTTTGCAAGCTCTTTTTAGCTTTCCATTTACATTGCATTATGTGTTGTGCCTGTTATTGCTCCTGTGTACTCATTGACATTGGTGGATTTAGAAGAACATCAACTTATTGTTTTAATTACCGTGCCGAGGCCGTATCCGCTGGCACGGTCTTAGAATGCAACGATATCGGCCGATGTTACATTTGTGCCTGTGAGCCGCAGCCCGAAAATAACGTGGGTTCTGTCCATGCTGAGTGGCCAGCAATTACTTAGCGATAAGATCCGAGAGCATGGACTAAACAGATTTAATAAGACTCTAGGCCAGGAACGGTAAAAACCCACGAAGTGGTTCTAGTTTATGCTTAAATGAGGAAATTGAAATGATCTTTGGAAATAAGGCCCTGTTTATACGTCGCATTATAGATGAATTTAATTCAGACGAATTTAATTCCAGCAACTTTCTTCGACTGTAAAGCGACGTATAAAACGAAATGAATTGCTCCTATTTATTATATTCGTCCAAACGTTAAAATCCGTGTGCCCCAGACGGATAAAACGTCTGAAATGCGCGTTACTTTATACGTCGCATTTCAGTTCTAAGCATCACAGTAAATGCATATAATATAAATATAGATTTAGGCACTGCCTAAAAGCGGAGCTCCCAAAAAAATATTTACTGTACTGCAGTCTCTGAAAAACCTATTCCACTCGTGTATACGGACGTCGTACGTACGTATGTACGTACGGACATGACGTTGAAAATATACCATATTTTTTAAGTATGGTGCTCCGCAGGAGCTCCTCTATTATTTTTCGACGACATAACTTTTCAACCGACTAATTTTGAGCCCACGCTCTCAGTTTTCACGTGCATAGCATGCAGGCACAAAACGACATCGAAATTATATTCGACGTCTAAAATGAAACGACATTTAATTCGTCTCCCAGGCGAAAAAAATTCAGAAATTAAATACCTGCATTATACTACAGAAACTTTAGATAAGCGCCGGCTTCATGGTCCGCTAGGCTCGGAAAGGATTTAGCTAGCTGAATTAGCAATTTAAGATAAGTCGTACTAACAAGTTCATAATTCGGCTTTGGATGGCCAGCTGGATCTCTGACTTCAAATAACACCAAGGCTCGACTTTTTTCATGTGCTGGTTAGCACAACAATTAGACATTTTCAACCTCATATAATTACTAGCCAAACCTGAACAAGCTCCAGATGATACAGGTGAAATGGTTTCAGAAAAGCAACCGGTATTTGGAATTGCGCCAGCACTTCTCGGCTAGGATGGTCAGCGATCGTCAGTAAAATATCTGTAAGCATCAACAGAACACGCAGCCACCATTAGGTCGATTACGTGAAAATTATTACAGTCGCTAGCACTGCTTAAGTTTAGGAGCACCCCTTTATTATAATCAAACGGCGGTGATGCCGTGTGTCCCATCTACGGGGAGTCAAAAACTCTCATCTGCTTAACACTACACATAGCCCATGTGGGTTACCAGGCTAATAGTGGATTTATATTTATTGTTAAGTTCAATATCATCTGTAGTATAAACTTATCAACAGTCCACCACCCTTACCACTTTGGTTAAAAGTAGCCCATGAGACTGAAAGTCGAATCCCAATTTACTTGGCATACATTAGATCCATGAGACCTAGTAAATCTTGTAGTATCACTAAACTACCTGGAGAAAAAGCCTTCATACGTACGTTAACAAATACAATAATCAGTTGGAAAAAAATCTACTAAATAACAATATAAAAGCCTGAAAACCGTTTGCAAAACTATAAAATTATTATCAAAAAGGTAAAAACTATTAAAAAGTATCTACAATTAAAACAAACGTTTTGGAGCATTAGCTCACTTCAGGTTAAAATATTATTAAAGTAGTTTTTAATAGGTTTTACATTTTTATATTAATTTTATCCTGGCGAGTTAAATCAAATAAAAAAAACTATACAAATTTCAAATTTTACTATGGAACTTTAAACAAAACGTAAAATAACCTATTGCGGGTTATATATATCAATGTTCAATTTTTTTTTTCTTGGTTTGATTTTTGTTTTTCTTTTTTTCGAACTCGTATTTTTTTTTCATCAAAAACCATAACCAAAAGCAAAGGAACAACATCAAACCAAACAACTTCCCATGTTTTTCGTTATAATTTTTTTTAAAATGTAAGTAACACATAAGGATATTTTAAGAAAATTTAGAAATATATGGGAGAGAAAATACATTGCCGGTCTTCTTCTTGTCAGTGCCACCCGATTCGGGCTTAGGCGAACCAGTCTAATGCATGACCCGACATTCATTTCTGTTTCTGGCGGCGTCCCATAGTTCTCTTGTTGATTTGAATTGGGTGAAATTTTGCAGATAGGTCTTTCTCTGCCTACCCCGAGCTCGTTAAATCTATATCTGCATAATTACATACATATTTTGACTAGAGTTTTTTGCCATCTTACCTGACGATGTCGTCGAGATGACGACGAAACGTGGTTTTTTATCATTGTTCTTTATAATTAACTTTATAATTTTTGTTCACTAATAAATTTCGTTTCAACATTCTGTCGCTATATGTTAATGTTTTTCAGTCTCTAGACGTGGACGAAGATGAAGTTTTGGATGAGGTAGGTGTGAGTTTTTCTCAATAAGCAAAATTTTATCTGTTGTATACAACTTCCAAGTATTCTTAGCTTTAAAGTTATTTTTGGAAGTTGGTACCCTATGTTATTTATTCATAGAAACAAAAACTGTAAATCCAATTTTTATATTTATTAATGGGTGCAATAAAGATTCTTCTTCTTCTTCTTAATTCTTCTTGTTGTGAACATCAACATGAACTTATCTTATATTAATTTTTTTAAAAAGCATAATTTAACGCATGCCTTGTTCGGAAAACTGGTTGGAAGACGTTATATGGAGTTTCACGCTCGCTTTGGATTGTGCTATCGTCAATGCACAAATCTATGGCGAGGCCATAGTGTACAATCTGTTTCAATAGCATACAACTTAAAGTGGCGAACCAACAAAGATTACAAAAATCTTAAAACTTGAGGTTGTCAAAAGAACAAAGTAATGAAACTTTTGAGTCTCCATATGCTGTTTCTAAGAAAATATCGCGGTTCAAAAAAACTCAAAACAACTGGCGGCAAAACTGTTAGGGAAGTCTCACATATCGATTTTGCCCACAAGAAACGTCAATTTTACGTTTTTTTTGGAGGGCTTCCCCCCCCCCCCTCCTTTTTTTTTTGGAGGGTTGGAAGCTGTGATGTTTCTTTGTGACATGTGGGAAAACTCTATACACGCTATGCCAAACGAGCGTCTTCTAAAAAAAGACTGGAGATGAGTTTGCATAAAATCGAGGTCGGTCAGCGATCGCGCATCAAAAATACGCACTTTGGTTGTAGTTAAGCCATATTTCATGGGTAGAGAACAACAAACTTACCGCGTCACAAGTTGTGCTTTCGTCTTCAAGCCCTTCGTCAGATCTCCTCTGCATTTTAGCCAGAATTTCAATTACTTTAAATTACAGTAGTCTCCGGTTATCTCGAACTCGCTTATCTCGAACTTCGCTCTATCTCGAACTAAATCCCATTCCCCTTGG
>JAOBAY020047379.1:0-13537 GCA_025331085.2 Zoanthus sociatus
TTTGTGCTACCGTTGTTGTAGGAGTAAGTTGGTCCTCTGTGCTGGCCGAAGTTTAGCCACGACGGCTTTGCCGAGGCAAGGGCAGAGGCCAACAAAACCAATAAATAAAAAAGAAAATGAAGATGAAAGAAGTGGAGCTAATTCCCCGCTACACGTTTATCGTTTTCTTTTCTTATTGAAGGCACTTGTGAAGTTTTTGGCACACTCTGAAAAAGAAATCTTGTTCTTACCAGCAACAAACGGGCTACAATTTTATATTAAAGCAAAAAGGCCGTCGCCTGAACTGACCGACTTCGCCAAGTTATTTTTTTAAGTTTTAAACTTTCGCCGCCAAATCAACTAATAGTGGTGATTATCGCGATAAACTACGGTAAATTTACTATATATATAAGATTCGATTCCGATCGTGCTAGCGGAAAGTATTGAACATATTCATCATATCTTCATTCAAGATATCTATTAATTCACTTTTCCTGCACTCTGACACCATAATAAAAGATAGTTTATATAATGCTTATCAGTTTGTAAATTTTGAAGTGTAAAATATATATGAATGATTGATAGTTAGATCCGAATATACTCCAGTGATTGAAAAAAGAAAACGGATTTCAAATCGTGTTTGATAACCAGTGAACATTTTGACAACGAGTACCCGAGTTGCCGTTCATAGCAAATATGTCTCGCATTAGTCGAAGATTTACAGTTTTTTGAAAAACGTATTGAAAGAATATATAGAGAAAGTAAAGAAAAGTAAAATAATTAAACTTTTCTTTTGAACCACAATTATGACATTTTATAAACTTTTTTTGTTTGTGACTTAATTATTTTGTCTGACTAAAAAAATTTTTTTTCATTTCTAGCTTGTTTTTTTTTTAGCATTTTAGGGTAAATAGCAGAAAACTATCTAAAATGGTTCTTATCAGTAAGAAATTATCATTATATGTAATGTGAATAGTTTCTGAAGATTTGATTTGTTTTGTTAGTCAGTATTATGAATTTGCAAGTACAATTTTGTTTATTTTTCATGTGTAATTAAATTAAACTCTTTCAAACTTTTTGATTGATGACAGCTATAAACAGTTAAACAATGGCTTGGTAACAAAAACATTTATGAAATCATCAGAGTCCTATCTGAACTAAAACATACATTGTTACGTGTTCGGTGACAAAATGTACCCAACGACAAACTATTAAATTTGTACAAAAGAAAAGCAAGTTTACTCTCTTGTTCAAATTATCAGAAACCACCTTAAACATGAAACAATTACATTAGCTTTTATCTGGAAAAGAATGCTAAAGCTTGCAAATAAGTACAAAGGAAGAAATTTATTTTTGAAACGTTTTAAAGAATGTCAAACTCCAACTCTGATCGACACGAGTTTGAAAAGTCTTCAAGATCTCTGAAATGTTTCGCTCTTGCTTTAGTCAATCTTATTTTAATCACTGGTGTAATCGTGGCCGCTGTTAAAGTAAAGAATAACCCCATTGCTCCTCCAGGAAAGACGAAGGCAAATTCTTCGACTATCAGTATCACTTCGAAGCCGTCAGCAGCATCCGTGGAAGTAAGCTCGAGCCCCCACACAGTGAGACGTTTATCAACAGCTAATGCGTCCTCCGTGCCTTCTGTGGAACTTCGAGCTATATCTACAGACAAGGAAGGTATTCCTACTCATATTAAGGAAGCTGTCAAAACACTCGACTCTTATCTGAAAAAGACATTAAATATCAGCGCTGGGGATTGGCACAGATTGCGGTGCTTTGCGTGGAATATTGACAGTGTTACAAACACAACTGAATTATTCGAGTGTAGATGAATGCAACTGATTTTTAGTACATTACCCAAAGTTTTTGTTATGTATCAAATCAATCAAAGAAATTAATTGTGCAGAAACTAAAACAGCAGAGAAACTCTTTTCACTTTCATAGTATAGAAGCGTCAAAATCTTCCACCAAGGTCAACTGCACAAAATTACAACTACAAGGTACCATGACAACGTTTTTAATTTAAAATCCCTTACGTAGTGTTATCTTGTGGGTTTTTGCAGATTAGTCAGTCTATACGTGTTGGGATTGGCTATTATAGATATTGGGGACTTTTAGCAACGGAACGTGAACGACGACGGCTCAGAAAAATCAAATTTCTATTTTGCTCTTTTTTTCTTTGTGCGGTTCATTGGGGTTTTCACTGCTTTCTTCGTCTTAAACTCCGTGAGCAGAAAACGATGAATGTTTCTTCGTGAAGCTAAACAAGTACTGAGAACATTTTTGTTATTACGTCCCTGTATAGTGTGTAGACCCATGCTGAAAACCTCAACTTGGTAGAAAATGAAGTTAGTGGAAATCTGTTTTCTTCAAGGCCATTAAAAACGGTCTGTAACAGAACACAATGTATAACTCCTGCATCACATGAAATCATTTACACCGAACATGCATATCCATAATGCAGTCATGTTATCTAAATTTGAAAAGTGTGTATATTAAACATCGAGTCTAGGATAAATTAGTACAAAAACGGTGGTAAAGCCAATGTTGTACAATTCCCGTTGTTGTCAGAATGCTTTATTTTGGAAACTAAATTACCTTAAAGATATTTTTTGTGAAACGTGCTTTTTATCTTCCATTGAACTCCAAATAGCTATATATCGATCCGTGACAAGTGATCCATACCTCCCTTTATATGCCACCCTGGTTTGACTAGGTTCAGGAAGAATCTGGGTAGGGTTACCAACAACAATAACATCTTGTTCTTATTTTTATGATAATTATTGTATAACAATTTTATTATTACTCACTATTATTACAATGATAAACAGCAATCCAAGATAACTCTCCCAAAAGGGTTTTTCATGCAGTGTCAGTGATATAAAATACTCTGTGGTCAGTTCAGAGCTTTTCCTTTCGGAACTCAAAAAAAATGTTTAGCACTTTTGAAGGAAGTTTCAAGGTTAATAGTATGCATACAAAGTTGCCGCAATTTGATTGGTTAAGACTAGGCAAATTGGCTGATTTAGCCCCTTGTCTATGAATGACAAAGTGTTAGCCCATTGAACCGATCCTGCCAATTTTTTTTTGTCAAGTTCTCAGTACCAATAAACAATCCTTTGCATGTAGCTGTTCAGTCTTCCGGAAAGTTGCGTCTAATTTTGGATTTGTCGCACTTCAATACCATGGTTGTCAAAAAGTCTTTCAAGTACGAAGACCTAAGAACCGTACTTCAAATTTTTGACAAAGGAACGTATGCTTTTACGTTTGATTTAAAATCAGCCTATCATCATATAGATATTTGCGAAGAGCATGTGAAATATTTGTCTTTCAAATGGTCCTTTGGTTCGGGAAAATGTCGTTATTTTGCCTTCAAAGTGTTGCCTTTTGGCCTATCTTCAGCGCCTTATATTTTTTCTAAAGTCATGAGGCAGTTACTCAAACACTGGAGAGGCAAGGGTTATTCAGTTTTGTTCTTTCTGGACGATGGTATTGGGGGGGCCTATTCCCTTGAGCAAGCGTATGCGCTAAGTAGAACTGTTCGCAGCGATGTCATTGCCTCTGGTTTCACCATTAGTGAGGAAAAATCTAATTGGAATCCTCGTCTCGAGGTCTGTTTCCTCGGATATATTTTGAACTTCGAGTCTGGAATGATCTACGTTTCCGAGCGTAGAATGGATAAATTGAAGTTATCCCTTGCCAATACAGCTTCAGCCAATTCAATTCGAATTCGTACACTAGCCTCTATTGTTGGTCAAATTATCTCCATGGGAACTGCGGTTGGGAACATTGTTCGTTTAATGACAAGACATTGTTATTGTGCAATTGAAAATAGATCTTTTTGGGACCAGGTCGTTCCTATCTCCCCTGGGGTTAGAGAAGAATTGTTGTTTTGGTCTTCAAATGTTAATTCTCTGAATGGTAAATCTATGTCTCCGAAATCCAGTACAGTTGGTATCGTTTATTCCGATGCTAGTGATTCAGGTTTTGGAGGTTATCTGGTACAATGTGGAAAAGAGAGAGTGTCTGGATCTTGGACTGTAGACCAAATGTCAGGAAGTTCTACTTTACGCGAAATTTTGGCAGTTAAATTTGTCCTTCTTTCTCTTGTTTCTAAATCATCAGGCTCATCAATCAAGTGGTTTGCTGATAATCAGAATGTTCCGCGCATTTTAATGTGTGGGAGCGGGAAAACCCTTTTGCAGAGTGAAGCTCTAGATATTTATCATATTTGTATTAACAATGGGATTTCTATTGAAATGGAATGGATTCCTCGCAATAACTATAGACCAATTTCTGTTACTTTAATAGTAGCTAAAGTATTTGAGAGAATCATTTATGATCAACTGTACGATTATCTAACCGCAAACAATTTAATATCCAGCTGTCAATCGGGTTTTCGGTTTTTACATCCAACAGTAACTGCCTTACTCGAGGCCTCCGATAACTGGGCATTAAATATCGACAAAGGCAACGTTAATGCAGTAGTGTTTTTAGACTTGAAAAAGCCTTCGATACCGTAGATCACAATATTCTTTTGTCCAAACTCGAAATCTATGGTCTCTCAGGTACTACGCATGAATGGTTCAAATCTTATTTGCATAATCGTACTCAGAGGTGCTCCGTGAATGGTTCTCTCTCTGATGCTACTTCTGTTACGTGCGGAATCCCTCAAGGGACAATTTTGGGCCCGTTACTATTAATTATAATCTATATTAACGACCTACCAAATTGTCTCGCTAACGCAGTCCCTCGAATGTACGCAGACGATCTAACCTTCGCTCGCAACAGCAACGAAAATATCGAGTGCAAATTACCGGTGTTAGTGACAGGCTTGGGGCCAATAGATTGACCCTTAACAAATATAAAACAGAATTTATGTTGATTGGGTTGTGGCAAAGATTGCGAACATTCGATAATTCCCCAAAGTTAGTTCTTAATGACTTTACAATCAAACAGGTCCCTAATACAAAGTCTCTTGGGAATTTCGTTGATGAACATTTAACCTGGAATACCCATATCGTTAATATTTCCAGGAAAATAGCTTCTAGCATTAGTGCTCTCAAACGCTGTCAATCGTTCATTCCTATTAAAACATTAAGATACGCCTTCAGCACTATTTTTCAACCCCATTTTGATTACTGCGATATTGTATGGGGAAACTGCAATAATACCCTTGCAACAAAACTTCAGAAGCTACAAAATCGTGCAGCCAGAATTTTGACTTTTTCCAACTACGATGCAGACGCAGAACCTCTTCTTGAGCGCCTGGGTTGGAAAAAGTTAGCTGATCGACGGAAATCTCACATGGCTACTATGGTTTACAAATCACTAAACGATTTAGCTCCCGAATATCTCAAAGCTAAATTTGTAAACCGTAGTTGCATTACCGATTATATATTGAGAGACTCAACGAACAAACTCGCTGTTCCAAAGCCCCGCACGAACTATCTAAAAAAAAGTTTCCAATACAGTGGTGCGGTGCTTTGGAACAGCCTACCTTTAGAACTTCGTCAAGCAAAATCTCTGAGTAGCTTTAAATATGGCTGAAGGATTTTTTTTCGCTCCTAACACACGGCATTCATGGAAAGCAGGCATTTGGATAAATATATTTTTAGACATTATATATTTTTTTTATTCTTTTAAGAAATACAATTATACAATATAATGTTTTTTTTGTAAGCCCTGATTGTTTTTACCGTGTTTAAATAAAGTTATATTACATTACGTTACATTACATTACATTACATTCGTTACATTCGGCGGGTCTAAAGCACAGGTCACAGGTCACAGGTCAGGTCTCAGGTTATCGTTTTTACCAATACTGAAACAACCCTTAACCTTCACTAATACTAACCTTAGGACTAAACATTCTCTTAGTGTAGCATTTGGGTCTAAGGTTAGCATTAGGAAGAGGTTAGGGTTGGTTCACTATTAGTAAAACAATAACCTGACCTGCGACCTGTGACCTGTGTTTTAGACCCGCCGTCCACGAGAGTCTTCTCTGTGTTTAGGTGAGCGCGAGAAATAACCAATCAGAATTCCAATAACAAACACTACAATTACAACTACCACTGCGACTATAATCTTGATAATCTTGTTTTTCCTTTCATCTCGATGCTTCGTCTCGGTTACAAGATCGTACTGGGTAGAATCTGCCATTTTATCGCACTGCGTGTACTGACGTCCTTACAAGGTAAAGCCGCGACACAACCGAACATGAATGCAGAAGCGCAAAGCTAACATCAGGGTGGGAGTAAACATTTAAGCAATAATAATTGCAAATTAAACACACGTATGCTCTGATTGGCTGACACCATTAATAGACCATATAATTTTCCATTGATATTATAATCCCGATATCTTCCTTCTGTTCCCACAGGAATCCTAGCCTGAGAGTTTTACAAAGAATGTATGGTTTTTGCCACCAAGCTAATTTTAAAAATCTCATTAAAAAATTGCAATTAAGTTTAAAAAATTCCCAACTATAAATCGACGCCCAAGGCACTGTTACACGTTTCTCCAGATTTTTCCTTGTTGAATGAATTATACTAATTAGTTTCTGCACGTAGAGATAATACTATTCAAACTTCAGTAGTATTAGTTCTGCTCATAAAATTTCATGAGCATTGCGATATATTCATTTATGTATTTTGTTGTATTAAAATACAGGAGATTTAGAGCAAATTAACTGGACTTTAGTCTCGTCTCAACAAGCGAGAGAGCGTCTACTGGATTTACATAAGGAGAGATATTTACTTAACATACAATGCTACTATTAGCCACGCAACCATGCCTTCACAATTTAACAGGGAAACAAGATTGTTTATTTCTTTGAGTGTGGATTTTTTAATTTGACAAACGACGGAATATTTTTCAAGAAAGCATAAGTTAAAATTTCCGTTTCGCTATTTTAGAGTTTGACTTTTGCTGTGCTATATGGTTTTCGTATGTTGCAATGAACGTGTACATATACTAATATAATATCAAAAAATATATTGTTTAAAATTCATATTTTTGATCGACATACCGATATCTTGCTAGTAGTGGTAGATGTGGACTATCAATTTTGCATTGGCGAAAATTCGTATTCGTGTTATATTGTGCTGACTCTACGTCATCGTCATCATCGTCAACATCATCGTTAACAACATAGTCATCACCATCATCATCGTCGTCATCATTATCATCATCATCATCATTGTCATCATCATTATTGTCATCATCATCATCATCGTCATCGTCGTCATCATCATCATCATTATCATCATTATTGTAATCATCATTATTATTATTGTCATCATCATCATCACCTGTATCGTCATCATCACTATTGTCCACAGCCTTGCGGTCGTAGGTGAACTTTGTTTGACTCCACCAGTTTCTTCCAAATTGGTGATCATCTGCAGTTTTCGTAGCACTATAAAATAACATAATCGTCCAACTTGCATTGGATAATACGTGCATTTTGATTGGTCAACAGGTGTGCTTTCATAATGCTATGAAGGACAAAAATGACCTGAGCAATATGGTTGGCTGTCTCCGAATTGAAAGAAAAAGAACCATATACACGCGCTTCATATATTGATATATTGTCTTTCGCTTTGCTAAGACGAAAAATCATAATAGCCAAGTGAAAACCTCGGCAAAGTTTGTGAAAATTTTCTAGCATGTAAAATCCTCGACTACTAGTAGGTTTTTCAACGAGAGGCTCTCGAATTTTCTTAAACGTTCGTTTCACCAGGCTATAAAGACATGTAGAACATGTTTTGTTTCTTAAATAGAGAGCTTTTAAAAGCACCAAAATTAAGGCAAAACATTTCTTCACGACTGAGGTCTATTTTTCGTGAGTGAACTGGATCGAGAAAGGCGTTTTTGCGCGAATTTTTAACTTAAGCAGCACGCGTATTACCACGACGGACGCAAGCAGTGTAAAAAGGCTCGAAAACTAACTTTGAAGTGCCAAGTCTCGAACCATGTAACAGAATCCACAGAGGTTCTAGATTCCGGATTCCAACTTTCTGGGCTCCAGATTCCGACCTTCTGGATTCTGAATTCCAATCCTTTGGATTCTGGATTCTGAACTCTTTAGATTCCGGATTCCAAATCAAATCTGGATTCCCGATTCCATCACTTTGGATTCCGGATTCCAACAATCAGATTTTGGTGGATTCCGGATTCCGGATTCTGTTACATAGGTCGACAAGTAAACAAACTTTAAATATTTGTAAAATTGGTTTCACATACAGCAAGAATTTGGAGCAAAAGGCAATGTTAAATTAATTGTAAGTAAATTATGTACTTATTGACAATTTGTTCGGTGCTTGGAAGACATGCCTTTGATAAAAAAAACTTCGCAATTCTGACAGACCAACATGGAAGCAAAACGCGGCTTGTATGTCTCCGTGAAGATCAGCAAGACCGTATGACGAGTTCAGGTACGCGACATCTGCTAACAGTTTAGTTCCGGTTGGCCTCCGTGAAAACAAGAACGCCTGGTGCTTTTAAGCTCTCTATTGTTGGACAGCCGAGGTTCTCTTTAACTATTTTTTTCCTCTGCCTGCAACAATACTCACCAACAGGAAACCACAGTCCTGTGTCTCTTAGATATTCATTCAAGAATTTTCGGCTAACTCCAGGTTCAACGGTACAGTCAAAATCCTCGTCATTCACTTCCACAACTTTGTTCATTTTATTTAGATCAATACAAACTCCTCCCTAAGACAAATTACACACAAATTCTAATTTAAACCTTTCAAATAATGGTAGCTATAAAAACTGCATTGGAAGTATTAAGTTAATGTACATTAATTTTACAACATACTATACATAACTAACTTCAATACTTATTACTAAACCAAAAAAATAGAAAACTTCTAAGTATTCATCATTTTGTAACAAGTTTTGGGCTTTGTGCGAAGAAACCATAAATATCCATTGCAATAACATTTTTTTCGGTTTCTTAATAACCTGATGTTAAGACATTTTCGATTCAATTAAATTTAGCAACGATGCAAATTTTTATCAATATATCATACTGCAGATGTATATAGTTATTTCAGGAGCCCACAAGTAGGAGCGAGCAACTCCCATGCTAGACCTATGTCTCACGGTGTTGTCACGGACTGGTTTGTTTTTAGATCGCTATTTGCAGGAAATTTCAATAGTAGTTCGGTCCCGGAGGAATCAGAAAATTCATACAAACGTACAGTCACGTCATTGATGAAGTATGGACGCATGCGACTGGTCTGAATTCGCAAGAACAGAACTAAAAATAAGTCGGTTCATGAAAACGCCGTAACACTAGAACATGAAAGTTGCTCACTCCAACTTATAGGCTCCTGGTTATTTCTAATACAAAGTGAGTGTTGCGAGTACATTATATTTTGTTATAGTGACAATCAACTGTTCTATTTTCAACATTTAATGTATACGTATTTGGATTTGAACCACTGATTGTATGTATCGTGTGTACCGAAACGCTAAGGACATCCTTGAATCGACTTTCGATACGCTCGTAGCAATAAAACTTTAGTTTCAATAGTAACAAGAAAAACTGACAGGGAAATTTATATGATGAAATATCAAATTCTAGTATTCTTGCTAGAGGTGATCGGTACATGGGAAATTAATCATGAAGCAGTGACAGGAAAAATATTGTCCATTCATGACAATAGAGGATACCAATAGTGTATATAGTGTCAGTAAATAGAGGAAGAACCATCACGCAACAACGAAAGGGACTAATAAGATGGACGCCAACAACAACGACGACGAGTCCAACGCGCCTGCGCAGCATAGGTATGCCGCAGGCACAAACAACTACTGGCGTAGTGTAGACGTTGTTTACTGTCACAAGTTTAGTGAAGCGAAGATTAAGCCTCAGAGCTCTAACAAATCACCATCATCATCATCATCATCATCATCATTCTCGTTTAAACTCCACATTGTCCCATTTAGAATGGGGTTGAACGGGTGATGACTGCTGTCCACTTCCATTGATCTTGGTGGAAATCAAACTAAAGTTAATCTTGTTTCGAAACATTAATTTCACATTGTTGTTTTACACTCATATAGGCAAATCTTTGCTGACGTCATTATTTACATTGTGTTTCATTAAGCATTTAATGACTGGCCCCTCGGGAAACAGTGAGTTTTGTTTCCCCGAGACCCTCAATGTTCGGGTCTCGGGGAAACAACTCACTGTTTCCCTTGGTGTGCTTACTCGTGCTTACTCGCTTACACGAAATGCATACAAGTTTCAAAAACAACAATATACAAAGAATAACTACACGTTGGATTGCATCCTGTTGAACATCTGCACGTAGCTGTTGCTACATTTAGAACGTGAAAAGACCTTTTTAGAGTTGTCAAGACTACAACAGCAAAAACTTTCTCAGATTTCGTTTAGCTTCATGGAGAAACATTTCATCATTTTTCTATGTACAAAGTTTAAAGCAAAGAAAACAAAACCCTAATAACTCGAACAAAGAAGTAAATAATAAACCAGGTGATTTTTTGAGCCGTCGTAGTACACATTCCCGTCAATCAAAAAACCACAGAAGTCCAAAATATAGTTATTTGTTAAACTGAATTTGTGAACGACTTCGTATCTCTACAACACAGACGTTCCCAACTCCCGCGCATATTGCGTGAGACATGCATGCATTCTAAACTTTTGTCTTTCTCACGTACGGTCACAAGGATTAAACAAAAATTGGCTCGCATTTTATAGATTCTCAACTTCTTTAAATCATTGAATTTATCACTTTTTCAAATCTCCAGCAAAAATAATATCTGGAACTTTGAGCGAGGATGCCTTTGGTAGAAGACATTGGAGAAAATGCATTAGGTAACTAAAGTATAGCCTGTTCCAGGCTCTCAGTCAGTGGGGACAATCGAAAAGCGAGGGCGGCACGAGCGAGGTCTGGAACAGGCTAACTAAAGTATGAAAAACGGTAGGAAAGAAGAAAATTGAAAGTAGACTAGTGGGATAAAGTGAAAGATAATAAGGAGAAAAGATGTTTGGTGGAGGAGGATGCCTTTAATAGAAGACAATGGAGAAAATGCATCAGGTAAATGAGCTCCTTCTGCAACGTGGTACCCAGGGTCATTTCACTGACGTAGTATAGTAGTGACGTCAGTGAAATGGGCCTGGGTACGAGGTTGCTCCTTCTGTAGGTACGGGAGACATAATAACACAGCCTACCTGCAGTTATAACCAATGAAATACATTAAAATAAAGCTGATCCCAACCCTCAACCAGTCAAGAAACACTCCCACCGGTACGTACAGAAACGCCCGACAACTGACCCCTAAAAGTAGGGAAAATGGTGGATAGAAAGACTTATGGCGGACCATTTTATGTTTGGGGGAAGTGGGGGTGTTAGAAGATACAATCCATGCAAGAGGGTTTTTTTCCCTTGTTGTTAAACAAGAAAGATAATTTCCAGTAAAAAGGCAGCGTAATATATATTTTTCTAAATCTAGGTGTCCTCTCTTTAACATTAGAGAGTTTGAGCATTGATGATGGCAACGCCCACGGGCAAAGAACAATAGTAAATACAATAAGTGCACGTTGGAATGCATCGAGCTGCGCATCTCCATGTAGTTGTCGCTGAGGTTGGAACGTGAAAAGGCTTTTTAGAGTTTTCGGAACTACAAGGAAGTATTTAATTTAATATAAAAACCAACGATAAAAAACTACAACGTTTCGTCATCATCGCGACGACATCGTCAGGCAAACTGGCGGAAAAAAATTTTAACTAAGATATAGGCATATACAAATATGCAACTATGCAAGCTAAATACAATGGAATTATAGGAGTCCATAAAAAAATCGAGTACATGAATAGATAGTAAATCGCACCTTGACACCTTAACATTAATTATGGAAAACAAGGTTGAGATTGCTTGGTCATGTAAAACGTAGGGATAAGAATAGTTAGCATGCTTTGGAGAGAGATGGAACTGGAGGTGGAAGGTAAAAGGCTGGTAGGTAGGCCAAAGAAGACCTGGAGTAAGGTAGTGGAAGAAGACATGACTGAGGCAGTTAAACATCACAAACGATTTGGCAGAGGATCAAAAACAGAAAGGCAACTCATATCACGTCTAATCTAAGTCTCTTCAATTGTTCAGCAGACGAATGCCATGGACGGTGGCACCTTATCAACAAGCTCAGCCTCTTTCAACAGCTCAGCCTCTTTCAACAGCTCAGCCTCTGTCAACTCTACTCTTGCTTACAAAACACATTTGGAAATTATAAATAAGATCATGATAAATGCGCTATATAAATCTTATTATTATTGTTGTTGTTGTTGTTGTTATTATTATAATTGTTATTATTGTTATTATTATTGGTTAATAAATATAATATTATTTCACTCAGGTGGATCTAGCTGGGAGTGAGAACGTTGGAAGATCAGGAGCTGTTGATAAGAGGGCAAGAGAAGCAGGTACTGCTTAAATCACCAGTTTACTCAGAACTCTTTTTCTTATAATCCCAACTAGTAAATTTTTAAGGCTGATTTACTCTAGTGAAGTAAGCGGAGACGGCTACAGATGCTAAATAAAATTTGGTGTTCTGTCTCCGAGTAGGGCTTGAGTACTAATATTTTTGTAGATTTTTGATTGACTGATTGTTTACGTCCCGTCTATGCTACCATTCAAGCGTTTTACACTGGACTTACATGTGAGGTAAGAGGTGAAGGAAACGAAAGGAAAAAGGAAATCTTCCGTTCTGCTTCCTTCACGCATCCGTCTCAGTTTCCGTCTCCTTCATTTGATTTACACACGAGCGTAAGCGCTCTTACGACTCCATCTCCGGTTAAATTCACCAGTGTAAATCAACCATTACAGTTACAATCTATTTTAGTTCACTCAAAACTCTTGCTGATAATCCAAATTTGTAAATTCCTTCAGTACCTGTAGTTACTAACAATTCTAGTTTACTCAACACTTTTGCTAACAATCCCAACTTGTAAATTCTTCTGTTACAAACAACTCTAGATTACTCAAAACACATTTTGCTGACAATCCCAACTTGTAAATTCTTCAGTTAAACAATTCTACAGGGTGTTTCAAAAGTTCGTGGACATTTTAAAAAGTCTATACTTCATCCAGATTTTATATATTTCTCTCCATTTTCTTACAGACATTAACAAATCTTATTGTTTAACGATTTTCAAAACCGTTCCACGAGTCGGATAAAAAAAACTCGTTAAAATAAATATTTTCCCGCCAAAAGGTGCAAATCTGTGTCGTGTGCTTCTGTACTTTCCCGCCATTTTTGTCTGTTTTCAGTAGCAACTAGAGCGTTAACGTCTTGATATAATTTGCAATTATGAACCCTAAAAAAGTAGTCTATTTAAGAGCACAGGCAGCAATTTTACGATCATCTGGAGTATCTGTGCGAGAAACGGCTAAAATATTGCAAAAAAGCAAGAGCTGGGTAGCAAAGTGGTCAAGTTCACAAGAGTTTTACGACAAGCCAAGAAGTGGTCGACCAACAGTCCTTGACAGAACCGCAAAGAAAGTTATAGAAAAAGCAAAGTAT
>JAOBAY020047418.1:0-13536 GCA_025331085.2 Zoanthus sociatus
GTTTGTGCTATCTATACTTGAGTTCATCTTTATAGCCATAGTGCCCAATATAGTGGCTTCAAGTTAGCTACTAGCACCTTTGTGCTATCTATACTTGTGTTCATCTTTATAGCCATAGTGCCCAATATCGTGGCTTCAAGTTAGCTACTAGCACGTTTGTGCTATCCATACTTCAGTTCATCTTTATAGCCATAGTACCCAACATAGTGGCTTTAAGTCAGCTACAAGAACGTTTGTGCTATCTAAACTCGAGTTCATCTTTATAGCCACATCCCACATGCACTGCACTCTTACCGTTACTTATGTTCTTTTGAGAACCCGAGCCTACCTATGCCATGTGGCTATAAAGATGAGCTCAAGTATAAATAGCACAAACGTGCTAGTGACCAACTTGAGGCCACTATATATTGGGCAATATGACCACGTTAGTGGTGGGCTTTACCCCTTTAAACTACCATAAAAAATAGTGAGCCTGATTGCTAGCAGCCAGAGGTAGCTGTTTTTCGGCCTATTTAGGTCTCATCATCTTATGTTCTTTTTGGAAACATGAGCCTGATTGCTACCTGGATTAATTCTTTTTATGTTTACGTGAAGGAATGCTGTACAAACTATTACTACGCAAGGCAATTCGGGGAACGAGCCTTGACTTCAAGTATAAAGTTTACTTTCTTTTCCTCTATATTATACCAGTGAAACCATCGAGTTTACTGGTAAACACTGGAAAGCTGATAGAGGTTTCAAAAAAATGAGCTTATTCATAGTTAACTAGTGCCACAGTGGATTTGTAATCTTAAAACTACAAAAGCTACTACAAGTTGGGAAAGCTAAATCCTTTTTCTAGCCAAGTAGCAAATTGGAGCGGGTGCTTATCTCTCGTCTCTGTATTTTTACAGAGATTACTACTGGTATGTATAATGCTTACTAAAATATTTTCTGAGCCTTGTAGCTCAATGGAGCTGGTGCACATCTCAAGTTACATTAGTATTGAGATTGCTACTAGTATCTATATTACTAGCTAAACACTTTCCCAGCCTAGAGGCTCATTGGAGCTGGTGCTTACTGTATCTCCGGTGTTGCAGTGTTGAGATTACTACTGGTATCTATAATGCTAGCTAAATCATTTTCCCATTACAGACTGTGCTAAACTAGAGAATGCCTAATTTATTCTCTGACCATTAGTTAAAAAAACATTTTTAGTACGTGGTCATTTAAAAGAGCATGCTAAACAAAGATACTTGCCTCTCTCCACCAATCTGCTGTTCTTCGAATGTTTCACATCTCCCAAGCACATCATCTGTCATGTTATTTGCTGTAGTCTGGATTGCACCACCACAAGCCTTCATTGTGCGCTGCAAGTCTTCCTCTGGCACACGCCCAGCACAAAACATGTCCCTGCCATGAGAGTTACAACTATAAAGCATTGTCTCTGAATAATTAGTTATCTTTGGGGTTTATTGCAATGGTTTTCGGAGTAGTTAGAAAGAAGAGAATAAGCTTTAGGTTAAGGGTTTCAAATGATCTTAGGGATATTCGCAGGTCCCAAAATGACAAACACAAAATATCATGGACCATTTTTTTTTAAACAGATACTTTCATTAAGAGGAGGTAGAATGAATTTCGCTGCTAAAATGACATAAATTTACCAAAATCTGAGAAATACCTGCTTCTTCTGTCTACTCCAGCAATGTAAGCAACTAATTCGAAACTAACTGAAAACCCAGTTTAAAAAAACTTTTATACCGATACCAGCAATTACTGTAAGAGGAAATAATCTTCTATTGCTGCTGGCATCAAAATGATCAAAATTATTAGCTGGCAAACACATAAATTAATTAAATCGGTCTAGGAGGCAGAGATGTATAACCAACTGTCAATACAACTTTGCCTGGAAATTTTACATTAACTTCACAGAAAAACATTTACCTGTCTGCAAAATACTGAGTGGCAACATCTCCAATTGGAAGTTTTGACAACACAACTTTGGCACCACTCTTCACAATCTTGTCCAGTTTATCGTACAATATGTCCCACTCAGCATCTACTATTCGTTGATATTCCTTTTACAATTACAAAAAAAGAATAAAATACTTCCAGAAACGGCCCAGATAAACACACCCTTTATATACAAACCAACAGTGCAAAGCAGGCTGGAGGATTTAAAACAATAATCGTTGTTGCACACATTTTATGCAAATGAGAAAGTCCCAGCTATAACTCACTGCTACTCCTACAGAGTATCCGTGAGTCAAAAATGAGTCCTAGCTGTAACTCACTGCTACTCCTACAGTGTATCTGCGAGTCAAAAATGTATAAACGGTCGCAACTGGAACAATCATACTGTAACTACTGCCCAGGTAATTACCATTTACATATCAATCTCCCTCTCGATGGATCCAAACTAACATTAATAATCGTTTTCTTGGAGTTTAAATATCAAGAGAGTTTGAAAAGCTTTTGCTTCTCTTTTAATACTTTAAAGGGAACCTCGACTGTAAAACAATGTAAATCTCAAATAAGAATTTTGAATTCCTCAACTTGTATCTACATCAGCAACACAAATTTGATAAGTCTCTATATATAATTCACGCTAAGTGATTTGTTTTGATCACCGAGATTCCTGTTGGAAGCCATCTTGAAATGTGACGTAAACTTTGAGTTGCAGTGCCAGACTCCCAATCGTTCATTGCTATTTTTTCATCAAGAGTAGAGACTGGCACTACAATGCACGCACATCACATTTCAAGATGGCGGCCCACAGGAAATGCAATGACCAAAACAAATCGCTTGGAAAGAACTATATACAGAGAATTATCAACTTTGAGCTGCTGATGCAGATACAAGTTGAGGAAGACTCTTATTTGACATTTATGTTATTGGACAGTCGAGTTCCCATTTAATACATGTTCTCTGTAACTTCATAGCCTAGTGAAAACTGAAGCGAATGTTTGACACTTTAAGAGCAGTAATACAAGCGTAAGTATACTTTCATTTCTTTTATTTAACTGTAAATCCTCACAACTTGGAGACAGCCAGTTATATTGCCCACGTCATTTTCTACTTCACAGTGCAGTAAAACACTTTAATGCATCCTCCTCCTTCAAACCAACAATCTTGCTCTCCTTCTGCACTTGCATTTTCCATGTCTTCCTCGGTTGCCCTCGCTTCCTCTTTCCCTTCACTTCAACTCCAATGCTTTCCTCAAAACGTGCCCATCATCCCTCCTTAACACATGCCAGTACCATCTCACTCCATTCGCTCTTGCCATCTGAACCACTGTTTCCTTCAACCCCAACATCTCCATATCTCCATCTTTCTTTTTACTATTAAGCAACCACTGAAAATACCTTATTGTGAGCTAATGCAAAATTGCTTAGCAATAACGGAAAATAGAATCAGATGTTAAGGGACACAGCACCGACGGCTGACAGATTGGACCCCCAGGATTATTCCCCAGATTGTTACTTTTATACAGTACAGGCGTGGATCCAGGGGAGGTGAATGGGTGGATTTTCACCTCCCCCCCCCCTTTCTTCAATTTTCTGGTACATTCTTAGTACTTGCCACCCTTCTTCTCCAAAAGTCTCTGGTACATTCTTTGTATTATTCACCCCCCTTCTAGAATTTCTGGATCCGCCACTGTACGTATAACTTACACACCATTGTTCCAATCATTTAACATCGATCTTTAGGAATTGACTTCAATCTTTACAAATAGTAACGATTGTTCTACATAGTAGAACCAGCTTCTCATATCTGAAAGATTCGTTGCATGAGAAACCGCAGCATTTACATCTGTGCATGCTTATAAAATCACGAAATCTAAACTATGTCCGGAATGTTTGTGTTGTAACCAATCACAGGCGAGATTTTCACACCACAGGTAACGAACGGTTTTATAGCGTTCACGGAACAAGTAATTTTCAATCTATTTAAGGTTACAAACCCTCTTAGGAATTTAAAACACCGCTGTTTCTCGCAAATAGTGGTGAACACCGCATCCATCAAATCGTGTGATATTAGAAAAAAACATTTTAGAAGCAATCGCGACGACGACCATCCATATAAGGACGTTTTACAAGAAGACAGTGAAAACAAAAAATCTTGATGTTTTTATTTCTGATAGCAGAATCCCCTGCTAATATTTTTTGTAGAACAAGGCGATTCGATTTACAGTATGCAGGCAAACGATTGAACATACGAACTACTGTGCCGCCAGAGGTTCCTTGATTGCAAGATCGGCAAACTGAAAAGACCGCCAACAAAATTCAACAACTATGGCGCAAAGTAAACAGAACTTTTGTCACGTAGCAAGTCAATTCTTTTTAAATCTTTGTTTCACCCACGTGGTGTCCCTTTGTATTCTGGTTATTGCTTGCAACTGATATAGTAAAACGCGGAATACAAAATACAAGAATTTCTAAAGAAATGTATGGCTTCCGGACGCTATGTGAAGAATTGTCCAGAAGCCATATATTTCTTTAGAAATTCTTGTATATTAAAACAGCTATATCTCTTTAGCTATTGATCCTTTTAACATCAAACTTTGGGATTTTGTTATTTATAGTGTGGTCTTTCTTTTTATATTAGAAATATTTTGTAAGTATAAGAGTTAAGGGACTTCTACCCAGGCTCTCTCGGTATGAAATCTAGCAATAAACTTTCATGCTCGTTTGACCCCCACTTTTTTAAGGTAGAAAAGTTTTAAGAAACTTTAAAAACGTTCTTTTGTTTATTATGTTTATTGTAGATTTTGCACAAACCAAGAAAGTACAACTACTGCCATGAGTGAAATAAGAAAGGTCTTGATAGCAAACCGTGGTGTGTGTTCTTGTCGCATCATGGAAACATGTACAAAAATGAACATTGCCTTTGTGACTATATTCACCAAAGACGACGAGGAATCCCTTCACGTAAGAGATTCGAAAGAAAGCTATCGTGTCGCTTCCTATATGGATCTTGATG
This sequence comes from Zoanthus sociatus, assembly GCA_025331085.2. Taxonomy (NCBI): domain Eukaryota; kingdom Metazoa; phylum Cnidaria; class Anthozoa; order Zoantharia; family Zoanthidae; genus Zoanthus; species Zoanthus sociatus. The sequence continues at coordinate 4,963 of JAOBAY020047418.1, forward strand.
GCATCATTGAAATAGCGAAAAATTGCAATACCGACGCAATACATCCCGGGTACGGTTTTCAATCGGAGAACCCCCTGTTTGCCGAGAAATGTTCCGATGCAGGTTTAATTTTCATTGGCCCCACTGCAGACAACATAAGAACTTTCAACCAAAAACACGTCGCTAAACAACTCGCGAAAAACGTAGATATACCAACACTGCCAGATTCAGGGCTTTTACGGAATGTAGATGACGCAATCCAGTCGGCTGCTGCGATTGGTTATCCGGTGGTACTCAAACTGACAGCTGGTGGAGGTGGGATCGGCATGCACATCTGCAATGACGAGTCACAGCTAAGAAAGCGTTTCGACACTAGTCGCATGCAAGGAGAGAAATTCTTTGGATGTGGTGACATGTATGTGGAGAAATACTTGCAGGATCTTCGCCACGTTGAAGTTCAGGTGTTTGGCGATGGTAAAGGTAGCGTGGTTCACTTTGGTGAACGCGAGTGTTCGGTACAGCGTCGACACCAAAAGATTATCGAGGAAGCACCTTGCTCTGCCCTCACAGTGGAGTTACGTCAACAGCTATGTGAAATGGCGATACGTCTTTGTAAATCAGTAAATTACAGATCAGCTGGAACTGTCGAGTTTTTAGTTGATAATGAGAACAAACAAGTCTTTTTCTTGGAAGTCAACGTTCGTCTTCAGGTGGAACATCGAGTAACAGAGCTTATCTACGGCATCGATTTAGTTCAGTGGATGATAAACTTTGCCTGTCCTTCACATAAAGGTAGCCTTGAGAAGGTATCACCACGTGGTCACGCTATTGAATGCAGAATATGTGCAGAAGACCCCATGAAAGACTTCCAGCCTTCCTCGGGGATACTGACAGAGGTTGTCTTACCGGAGAAACGCCCCAACTCAAACCTCATAACTGATCACTGGGTCTATCGAGGCTGTAAAATATCATCAAAATACGACTCTTTAGTCGTAAACCTTGTTCAATGGGGATTAACGCGATCTGTAGCAATAAGAAAATTAGCCAAATCCTTGAAAAACACTGTTTTAAGGGGTCCTATAACTAACATAGACTTTCTTACGACGTTTATTGAAAACCAAGAGTTCTTTCTTGCAAAAACGCACACGAACATTCTAAATACGTTTAATTTCTACCCTCGATGTGTAGAAGTTCTTTCCCCTGGGTTGTTTACCACGGTGCAAGACTGGCCTGGTCGTATAGGGAGGGGTCTCTGGCGTGTTGGGGTACCCCCCAGTGGTCCAATGGATCATCTTTCTTGCAGGGTCGCCAATTGCCTTGTTGGTAATCCCGAAAGCAGTGCTGTGTTAGAAATAACTGCTTCTGGTCCAAAACTGAAGTTCCATTGTGATACTTATGTCTCTTTAACTGGAGCGTCAATGGACGTTGCCATAAATGGTGAAGCAATTTCAATGTGGAAAGCTACTCCCATAAAACATGGAGACATTCTCGATATTGGATCTCTTAACACTAAATCTGGATTCCGCGCATATCTTGCCATTGCTGGGGGCATTGAAGTCGAGGAATATCTTGGAAGCCGTTCAACTTTTGCAAGTGGGTCTTTTGGCGGCTATCAGGGACGTCCGATCAATTCTTCAGCTATCTTAAAGATAGGAACGCCCATTAACCATCCTTTACTGGAACAAGCACATCAAGCAGAAAACGTAGATGCTGTGCAAGCCGAGTATGGTCAAACATGGGAGATTGGAGTCCTTCCTGGACCTCACGCAAGTCCAGATTTTTTCACGGAGGAAGACATGGAAATGTTTTATCGGACTGAGTGGAAAGTGCATCACAGCTCCAATAGACTGGGAATTAGATTGATTGGTCCTGCGCCCCAGTGGGCAAGGACTAGCGGAGGCGAAGGCGGAAGTCATCCTTCCAACATTCATGATTGCGTTTATGCAGTAGGCACAGTCAACTTCACGGGAAACATGCCAATTATCATTGCACAAGATGGTCCTAGTCTTGGAGGATTTGTGTGCCCATGCACCATTGTGCAGTCTGAATTGTGGAAGATAGGTAACTATATGAACCTAATAATGTTAAAAATGAGAGGAGGGTAGGGTAGGGGGATTTGAAAAAAGATATTTTATATATTTTCCCAATGGTAGGAAATCTGTCTAGCTCTCAGTGTCAGGCGATTTGACAGCAGGGGTAGTTTCAATTTTAATTTGTTTTTTTTAAAACTAGGTTTCCAAAAAACTGTATTTTTTAACTTAGTTGTAAAAGAAAAGAATATAGTGAAAACATTGCTTTCAATGTACGTCAAGGCCCGTTCACACGCTCGATTTTTTCTTGTCGTCTAAATCGCCAAAAAAATCGCACCTAAAATTGCCGTAAATATTGCGTTTGTGAACGGTGAAGAAAACAGTTGCAATATTGTTACTAATCCATCGTTATATACAATTTTACATTGTTATAAGTTTTGATTATTGTTTTATTTATCATTTTAGTCTCGCACTTTTTTTATTAATTTGATTGATTTCAAAAATAAAATCATTTTCCTTCTATATTGTAGGACAAGTTCGAGCTGGAAACTTAATAAAGTTCCGTCAACTGACATATCAAGAAGCAATCGAAAACCGTGCAGCGCAAGCTGATCTAATCAAAGTTTTAAGCTCAGCAAAACCACAGCCGAGACGTCTGCCGCTTCCTGATCGCTATCCCTCCACTAAAGTTATTCTCCACAAAATCCCATCTTGCAAAGAATATCCAGGAATGGTAATTCGCCTCGCTGGTGATTCATACATTCTGATCGAATATGGAGACATGGTGTTGGATCTCAACTTGCGATTTCGTGTCCATTTCCTGGAACAATGGATTCTTCAACATGATATCCCTGGCTTGGAGGAAACGGCACCTGGAGTTCGGTCGCTTCAAATTCGCTACGATCCCATAATCCTACTGCTGGAAGATTTGATTCAGATTGTGATCATTGCTGATGATGAAACTCGTGACATCTCTCACCTTTCCATCTCCACTCGCGTGATTCATTTGCCAATGTGCTTCAATTACAGTGGTGTAGACCAGGCTGTTACCAGGTAATGTCGCACGCACTGCCTGAACTTTTGATTATATTTTAGATTTTAAAATAAAAATGACAGCGTTTAATCTATACGGTTTATTTTCAGACATGTTTCGGAGTTACTTACGACATCATCAGTGTAAATGTAACATGATTGTAAGTACATTGATACTGGTGATGGCGTAAGTAACGCCGAAAACATGTCTGAAAATAAACTGTATAGGTTGAAAGTTGTCATTCTTATTTTAAAATCACTGGCCTCGCTGCGGATACAACCGACTATTTTAGATTCCTCACTAATAAGAATTCTCTTCCTTTAATAGATAGATTAACAGATTGACCTTTATTTAAAAGCAGGGTAGCCCATACAGCAACCAGGCTGTTATGAAGAGGGATTCTTAATTAGCAAGGGAAAAAACAGATGGCCACAAATTCAGTTTATGCACACGTAAAAACGGTTGCTCTCTACAGAAACTAGGAACAGTCAATTTAGCAACGTTTTACTTTTCTGCTCAAAGTTTTTACGCCATTTGTATAAAATTTTGTAAAAGAATAGAACCCTCCATCCTGCGTTGCGCGGTTGTTTTGTATATAAAGTGTCTTGATCTACAATGTTTGCCAGTTTACGGAAAGTGAATCTCCTTTAGTTATACAGTTCAGGTAATCTTGAGTTTTATTCTTTAATTCGTTTTACGGAATTGGTCTAGCTGCATCTTTGCCATTGTTTATTCGTTCGAAAGACTAAAGCCGAACTGAGCAGAGGGAAATTTGAAGTAAAACTCACTCTTTGACAGGAATCTGTGCGTGTTGTGGAGGATGCTAGTTTTGGTCCGAATTGTAATTTTACTTGTGCGCAGTATCAGTGCATGGGTCGTTTCATTGAAACTTTTGATTACACTAACGGATGTCAATTTTAGGTACAAAAAGACACTTAAGAAGTTTTACTTCTTAGCGATTTGCATGGAAACAAGACCACATTAACAGAGGACCAACAAATTAAACGTCCAATCTTTTGCTATCGCTTCTGAGGTTTGCGTATTTTGTATTCTTTGCAATGCAGGTACATGAAATCCGTTCGTGGCTCTGCACCCTACCTTCCATCAAACATTGAGTACACAGCTAGGAATAACGGCCTCGCAGGAATAGAAGATGTAAAAGAAAAAGTCTTCTCTGCCTCTTACATGTGTTTGGGTCTAGGTGATGTGTACCTTGGCGCGTGCTGTGCCGTTCCTTTGAATCCGCTTCACCGCCTCGTGACGTCAAAGTACAACCCAGCTCGGACATATACTCAGGAAGGTACGGTTGGCCTCGGTGGTTCCTATATGTGTATTTATCCCATGGCTAGTCCAGGGGGGTACCAACTGATCGGCCGTACACTACCCATCTGGGATACCTTTGCAGTGTCTAATTCCAAACTGTTCAGCAGAGACAAGCCATGGCTCTTAAGAATGTTTGATCAAATTCGATTCTATGAAGTTAGCGAGACTCAACTTGACCAGCTTCGAGCAGAGTTCGCGAGAAACAGACTTCACATCAATATCAAGAATGAGGTGTTCGATATTGCCAAGTACAATGCATTCTTGAAATCCATTGAAGACGAAATAAAGATCTACCGGAAAATTCAGGAAGCTGCATCGCACGTCATGCTTAAAGAGGAAGAAAAAAGCCTGAGCGAGCTCAAAAACCGTAGCCAGGAAAGAGAAACTGATCGGAATGGGTGCGAAGAGGGACAACCGCGTGTAAGTCCAGCAGAGTGCAATGAAATTCGAGCAGCGGTGACCGGCAGTGTATCGGAAATGAACGCTACAGTTGGCCAAAGTGTTTTACAAGATCAGATTTTGGTGACTATCGAAGCAATGAAGATGGAATGTAGTTGCAATTCCCCTGTTACTGGTTTTGTTGTAGAGGTTCTAGTTGACGTAGGACAGCTTGTTCAGCAAGGTGAACTTTTAGTCTTAGTAAAGCCTCAAAACACGCAGTAATGTTAGTAAATTGTAAAAAGCTGAAAGCTTTAATGACTTTGTCCGTAGGACATCTTGCTCAGCAAGGTGAATCTTAAATCTTAGTAAAGCCTCAAACAGTAATGTCAGTAAACTATAAAAGGTAAAAGTTATAATGACTTTATAAGTTGGACATCTTGTTCAGCAAGGTGAATTTTAAGTCTTAGTAAAGACTCGACGCAGTAATGTTAGTAAACTGTAAAAAGTTAAAAGCTATAAGACTTTGTACGTCGGACAACTTTTAATCTTAGCAAAACCTCAACACGTGCAGTACTTTTAATAAATTGTAAAAAGGTAAAAGCTAGAATGATTTTGTAAGTAGGGCAGCTTAATCAGCAAGATAAAGTGTTATTCTTAGTAAAGCTTCAACACAGTAATGTTAGTAGACTATAAAAAACGTTAGGCTTCTCGCAATCCTTACTGAAACACAGATCACTGGAGGTTAGCAAGGTGCATGGCATTGCGTATTAGGAAAAATTTTCCCCTATCCTTCCCTCAAAACACTTTTGATTAACTTCGTAAAGTGAAAAAGTTTCAACGAAAAAAAAAACATTTAACGTACAGTTGTCAGTTTTCGTTGTTTTCTGAAAAACGAACTTTCCATTGTTAGAACCAATTTCCATTTTCCAAAGTTTTTTCATATTAGATTGAGTATGACGTAGAATCAAGTGACGAGTAAACTCTATAAGCGTCCAGCAAAACTCCAAGTATTAGAGTATTAAAGTTTCTTTCCTTGTTCTTAAAGAACAAGGTTTTATTTTATGAAGAGAAAATGGTGTTATTCAAGTCTAAAACATTAGACGACCCGTTCTGACAAAGATTTGTTGTGGTTGGTTAAATATAAAATTTTACTTTGTATCTTTTTATTTCCTATTCCACCAATTACAGCATTGCATCTTTTCGACCTATATACATTGCATTTTCCATAAAAGACCCCTTTTGTAATAAGCTTCTTTCTTTAAAATTCCTCACCCTGCAATAAACCCCTTTTGCTAACAAGCCCTCTTTTCTTGCAATCGCTCCTCCATAATAAGCCCTGCTCACTTACAAGCGCTCCTCTCTTAGAAACGCTCCTCTCCTACAAACCCTACTCTCTAATAAGCCCTCCTCTCTAACAAGCCGTCCTCTCTATAATAAGCCGTCCTTTCTAACCAGCCGTCCTTTCTAACCAGCCGTCCTTTCTAACCAGCCCTCCTCTCTTTAAACGTTATCCTATCTCACAAGTCCTCCCCTCTGATAAACTTTCCTCTCTAACATGCCTTCCTCTCTAATAAGCCCTTCTCTCTAATAAACTTTCCTCTTTAACAAGCCCTCCTCTCTGATAGACTTTTTTCTCTAACAAGCCCTCCTCTCTAAAAAGCTCTTTTCTCTAACAAGCCCTCCTCTCTAACAAGCCCTCCTCTCTAACATGCCCTCCTCTCTAACAAGCCCTCCTCTCAATTAAACCTACCTCTCTAATAAACCCCTCCCACTGAAAAGTCCCTCTCGCAAAAAAGCCCCACTCACTAATAAGCTTTCCTTCCGAGGTGCCCTTCTTTCTCAAAACGCCTTTTCTTTGATAAACCAATGCTTGCAAAGACATTATTGTTTTATCAACAATTTTGCTTCAATATTTTATTAATTTTTATTAAGAGCATTCTAGTTCCATTTACTAATACATTAAGTGGGAATCTGATTTCGTATAGACCACTTTCATAAATGGCAACTTTGTTAAAATTTCTTTTGTATTTATTCAAGTTAGCCTTGCTAGCCTCGTCTCTGAGTTGAAAATTCAAAAGAATATGTTACCCCAAAACGAGGCCAGTGAGGCAAACTGAAATACAAACAAAACAATATTAAGTAGTCGCCATTTATGAAAAAGGTGTATTATTTCGATCTTTTTTTATCATAAGTAAATATTTAACACTTATTGACTAGTACAGAGGAAAACAGGAAGTTTTGTGGTCCCGAGATCACCGATGGCCATCGAAGGACCACAAAACATACTGCTTTCCCGAGGTTAAGGTCAATAAGCGTTTTGTTATATACCAACTATCAAAGAAGAACAAAAAGTAGCCTTTTAAGAATTTTCTTATTATCCAAAACTGAGTTTTGTGAACCTTTTAAATCATACTGAATTACAATGATAAAACTTTTCCGTATATTTATTTGCCGTAAAAAAAGCTCAATTTATTTCCGGTTTTGTTACTACCGGTCTATAACATATTGTTGCCCGCTGAACGCTAAGGTGCCGGGAAACAGCCAAACTTGTACACGTGCACGTGATGTCCGCTCGTCCAATAAGGGTACGAGAAGAATGGACATTGATATTTGGTATATAATAAAAATACTTATATAAACGTAAAATACAAACCTTTTTTCTATAGTGCACAAGTGGCTTAATTAAAAGACAACTCACTATATCCTTACATATTAGAGTCCGAAGACTATAAATCTAGATAGACAAATCTAGTCGTCCTCTTTCCAATTTTAGCCAATGTTAAACATCTAAATTTTAAAGTTTTTAAACTTTTAATCAGCTCTATTCTATTTTAGTTAGCTTTTATGGCTCTAGAGGCTTATTCATATCTTAAATAATAGTTTATTATTGAGCATGCGCGTTGATATCGAGAGAAACTTTTAAGTGTTTTCGGACATCAAATTTTCAAGATGACAATGTTTTTTTCATAATGAATTGAAAGATTGCCCTTTAACAAAAAGGAGGAAACGCAAGGATTGTGGATAAAAAAAGATTCTTAGAAACACTTGATTAGAAAACCTAAGTTACAACTTACAGAGAAAAAAAAAAAATTATCTGATCAACTATTAAAACGAACCCTTTTCGATAAACTAGTAAAACCGGTATTTGCCTCCTTTTTACCTCCTGGAGCGAGGTATTTTAGTAGTGGGAAAAATCACTAGATAACGCATAAACAATAGAATTATTTGAATCAATGACATCAAATTTTCGTTTTCGGAAATACTACGATTATACGATTATTTGCAAATTGGTTTTCAGACACTAATCAAATACGCTTGGGCGTAATGTCGTGCTAGTAGTTTTACAAATCGTGAGCCATTTTGGGTTGTTTGTATTTTGTTTGTAATTAAAGATGAGTGGAGCTTATTCCGTTAAAAGTGTTTTCCCACATTTTATTGGAAAATTCACTGGATATCTTAGGTAAAATTATGATTCTGCGTTATTGTGAGTAACTGGTTCTTTATCTTGAAGCACTGCTAACTGCTAGCAGAACATTCAACAACCACGGCATAAACTGTCGGGCCATGTTATGGAAGTACTTTGTTTCAAAATTTTCAAACTAAAAACAAAGGAAGTTTTTGATTCCTTTAGGACGGAACATTAATTCTAAACTGTAACAATGGACTGACGGTTTGTTGTTTTCAAGATGTTTCTTGGTTGGGGAATTAAAAATTGTCACAGAACGTCACTGAATAGGTTGCTATCAATAGACGTCATGTTCAGTTCCGTACGGAATTTTTCACAGCTAAATTACAAGTTTTCAAAAGAAAGCGCATGCATGGGGGGGG
>JAOBAY020047444.1:0-13535 GCA_025331085.2 Zoanthus sociatus
TAACAAAAGAATTTTGATTATTTCTTTTGTTTAAGACACCAACATGGCCGCAAAGTATAACTTTTATTGTCTTGTCTCTCATGGGATTACGTGAAAACGAAGAATAGAGCTAAGGCTAAACTTGTGAAAAAGACAATTTCACATTTTGCTGCCGTAGAATTTTAGAGAAAGGGTACAAAATTATACTTTAGTACATAAAGTGCGGGAAAGTTTAACTATATTATATTATTAATTGTGGGAAAGTTTAACTATATTGTAGTATTAAGTATGGGCAAGTTCAACATTTGGTTGATAAATGTTAAAGTATTTTCTGCGGTTGAGCCCACAGTAATATACGAAGTTGAAACACTATTGCGGTTCGGTGAGGACTTCATTGTTAAAAATTCAGAGCATATGTCAAAATTGTCCCTCACAATTTTTATTTGTGATTGTATCATTGATTATCAGATACGTTAGGTCAATCAGGCAGATACCGTCATGGAAGCTCATTTGAAGCAGTTCTTTACCTAGGTTCGTGAGAGAGCTTTCAATAAGTAGGGACAAGGAATCATCTGTAATCTGTGCCTTGAAAACTGTTTGCGGGCTTGCTAAGGAAGAAATTGCCACCAAACAGTAGTCATCTTTGCTTACTCTTCTTTTCTATAACTTTCTAAAAAGTTGTTTATGGCCTCAGATAATCCGGAAGAGCGGTTTGCATTTACATAAATGCCCTCAGTGAAGAAGACAGACCACAATATTGGGATCACTACCTTGCTCTTTTCAACAAGTGTGTGAGTCCTTGTAAGTCCCCCGATAACGTATCGAGAGACTGGGTCTATAGATTAACGTCCTTATCCGAGAAGAAACAAAGGTCTAACCATTTGCAGATGTTGTGCAAAGGCAACATTTTTTCCTCAATTATTTACAGGCCCTGAGAGTTGGTCCGGCTGGGATACGAGCCTAAACACACACAATAGATTGGTACCTTATAAACTTGGCTAACCAAGTGATGGTTAACCATTTCATCTTGTGTTGAAAACCTGTTACTCACTCTCACTCTTAGAAATTATTTCAATTCTCAAAGTCAAACAACTTTTTTTCTGTGCGGGCCAATTGAAGCTTGACCAAATCCATGCCCGGCCCTCGGGCACAAGTAGATTTTTGAGGTTGGGCAGGTAACTTTTCATAGTCACTTGCCCGATGGACAAGTGCTCAGACAGCCCCCGGAGTGTTCGGACAAGCTGAAGGTTGTTCCATGCAAGCGAGAACTCAGCTTTTGTTGAGTCCTACCGAATTAACAACAAATTTTAGGTTGTTTTTATTGTCTTCTGGTAACATACAACAAGCAATCACTGCTGCACCTTCTTATCTGGTAAATACTTGCACGCAAAGGCAACTCTGTCTTCTATTTCCATCTCAGTTTCATTCTGTAAATGAAAACAAACATTTGCAATACATTATAACGTCACTTGGGCAATGTCTGTAATGACATACAGTTGACTCCCGATAACTCAAACCTTCAGGGGAAATAGAAAAAGGTTCGAGTTATCGGGAATTCGAGTAACCGGGAGTTGAGAACAAATGACTGGAAATAAGGAAAAACGAAGATTCTGTGCACTTCTATTCGTACAATGTACATTTTAACTTACAAGTACCATGCACACTGCACTTCAAGGGACACCAAAAATTTATTGACATTTTGAAGAAAGATTGATGAAATGAACATGAAACGTAAACGATCCTGAACTGAATTACTGGAAGAATACTCAATACTAAATTCAATATTTGATCTACAGTACTGTATTTTTTTACTTGCTACGTCTTGAAAAATGTGGTTCGAGTTATCGAGGGTAAAAATATTTACAAAATTACCTGAAGGGAATTGATAATTGGTTCGAGTTAGCCGGAGGTTTGAATTATCGAGGGTTCGAGTTACCAAGGGTAAAATTACAGTAAATATATGAACGAAATCCACGGGAAATCGATGTTGGTTCGAATTAGCGCGAGGTTCGAGTTAGCGAGGGTTCGAGTTATCGGGAGTCGACTGTATACCCTTAAACCTTAAGCCCTCTAAGCCTTATCCCCGAAGCCTCAGGTCCAAGTTGAATGGAATGCTGATTTTCGTATTCAAATTTAGTACTTTCTTAGCTAATAACTTCCCATTCTGTTGTAATAATAGAGTAGATTGTCTGGCTAGATCTATAGTTCACAAAGTCTCCGAATACAGAATCACAGGTACAGATAGTTCAAGTGTCCAGGTTCATGTTGTCTTTTTAAGCAGTTGTTACTCGTTCCCGTTTCCTTTGCTTTATTAATATTATTAAAATACATTCAAAATACACGCTCATTTTTAAAAAAATTCAGTTACTAACGAACAAAAATTACACTAACCAATAAGATAATAACAAGCTCAAAGATATAAACATAAAATAACAAGGTAACTAATGAAGAAAATGATGTTAAGTAACATAGAAACATGTCTCTTTCATGCATTGAAAGAGTTGTTTTGTTTACAAAAATTATTACTTCATTTGTGCTATTGACACCTTTTGCGGAAATTTCTACATTCTGATTGATTACTTTGCAAGATAGTGGATTATTACAAACCCTATTTGCAATGCACTGATTTGTTAACCATTTTGTTTTTTGTTTTTTTTTTTGGCCAAACAGTTGAACTTTAATACTAAAACAATATAATTAGATCTTTCGCATTCATGGGCTATTCACGTTATGTCTTTCTGTACTGAAGGCAGAAGGGAACACATGCATATAGATGTGTAGAGGCTCCGCAGCTCCTGTATGGCCGATGGGGACTGGAGTAGGCCTGTCCCGATTGCGCTGGAAAAATTGTCAAAAAGTGTTCAAAATATCGGGAAAAAGTGCTCAAATAGTGCTCAATTTTCCTAAAAAGTGCTTCAAATTTAGGATAGTGCTCGAAAATAAGAATAGAATAGTATAAAAATAGAATAGAAGAGATTTAATATTTACTTGTTTCTAGCTGTGATTACACCATCAAACTACTTATGAGGTGATCATACAGTTTAACAAGGTTTAAATGCAATAGTCAAGCATACAGTTTCTACGTATACAGCATCACAGTCATCTATTAGTCTCTCTTCGATCTATTGTAGCGAAGCATGACAGAAGCTTCAAATATAATCCTGTAGGGCACTGTCTTGGTGGGAGTGAAAAGCGCTAGAAAGGAGACTAAACACTCGTTCAGCGGATGCTGAGCTAGGCTGTATCAACAGTAGCCGCGTGACTATTGCCGACCAGAAGGGAAGGGTCTGCCTGTGTGCAGCCCACCAACTGACTTTGTCATCTTCACTTGTCACTGTTACACCTTCCGCGGCAGCCAGATACTGGGGAAGTTCTCCGCTTGCTAAATTTGTGATCGTTGCATCGTTAGCAAAAGAAAAATGCCTTAACTCCTTTAGTGTAGCTGCTTTTGGGCGGAGTGCTTGTACCTGTACAGGGCAACAAAGATGTGCGGCTTTAAATGCTCTCACGGTGTGTGAAATTTCACACTAAATTTTTGCTGGTAAAAGTTCAGTCCTGGCCGAACGCAAGCTTTAGCTTGTGCCATAAGACGATTGAATAGAGCAGCATCGCCACTTGCGATTTTGCGAGCAACAGCCTCCGTGTTCAAGTAGTGGCCGACTGCAATAGCGTGTGCAACTGCCGAGAGGCGTTCGTAGCACAAAATAATCAATGGCCCATCACCTTCCAGGTAATACGTTGCGTTTACAAAATGCAGCCCGGCATCGATTGCAGCAGCCAGCACTAACAATAGCTTCTGGAGGCTCTCAGGATCATCAAATATTTCCAACTAATGACTTCGATTTGCAGCAGATATTTCCTCATGCTGGCGAAGGAAAGGCTCGATATCTGCAATCAAGTCTAGGGCTTGCTCAAGTACCTCCCATTTACTCCACCATCTGGTATTGCTGTGGGTATGGATTGATTGCCCAACCTTCTCTCTCCATGCCAGCCTTGCATTATAGCTGTGGGAGAACAAGGCTATCCAAAACCGTGCAAAGGAATCCAAAACTTGAAATTCGAAGTGAGATCCCACATTGTCTATAGTACTAGTGTGTGAGAAACAAACAACGTCAAAATAGTCTTCACAGAAGAACCTTAAATTTCTCACGGCGGCTCCATTTACGGAAGCGCCATCTCGCATACCACCAATGACTACCCTTGGACCAAGGTTATATCCTACTGCCAAGCAGGATATCAATCTCTGGGCAAGTTCATCTGCCTTAAGTACCTTTGCGAGCACCGCTAAACGGATGAGGCGCTGAGTTGGCTTGAAAATCCCTTCCTAAAAGAAATGAACCACGATTGCCAACGCCTCTCCCAAACGGGCCGTTCCGTCAAATATGACCAAAACCTCTTCTATGAAATTATTCATAATTCATGATAATGGTATTATTCGGGTTTTAATAACAAAAATATTGCATTTAAGATACGAAAATATGCAACACATTTTTTCAAAGCAAAAAACTAATATGTCTAAATTTTGCTCAAAAGTCAATTAAGTGCTCAAATTCTACTCAAAAGTCAGTTTAGCGCTCAAATTCTGCTCAAAAGTCAATATAGTGCTCAAGAGTGCTGAAAAAGCAAAATAGTGCTCCAAACTAGAAAAATTGCCCAGCGCAATCGGGACAGGCCTAGACTGGAGAAAATTTAAGCAGTTGGTACTTAAAAGTTGTACCCTATAAATCGCCCTTGAGGCAGATTTTAGTGAATACAAGGTGACCTCAGAACACAATGTGAAAGGGTGCGTGATGTTCACTTGCTGACGTTTTGAAGAAGAAATCACAACGAGACTTTGTTGTTTTACCGTTGCAGCTAAAAAAAACGTGACATCAAGAATTTAGTTTTACGCAAGCACAACTCGATCCTCGCGTTGTCTTTACTTAATCTGTCTATTGTTTAAAAATTGCACTTTTGGATGCTTAAGACAACAATAGCATTGACCAAAAAGAATTTGTGTTGTTTAATACGTTCAGCCTACAAAATTGAGAAGGAAGAAAAATGACTTGTTACTTTGCGCCCAGGCGCTACAGATTTTATACCGGCCCAATTTCGTTAATCGGCATAGCGAACAGTGAGCGAAGGCATGAGTTTTATGAAAGATCTGAGCATCGTTTTGAGACAACTTTGAATATTTACAAATAGTGTGGATTGAATGGCCATGCAAATGTAATTATTCAGGCCATAAAAAAATTGATTTGAGTGGGAAAACTCATTTAAGTAGGAAAATTCTCGCTCTTCACGCGCGTCCGCTGCTAGTCCCATATCAAAGTGAAGCGCTTTTCCTTTAACTGACTTAACACAAAAAAATATTGATAGCTTTCACTCTTACTCTTAGGACAAATTAAGATTTTTGCAATCAAAAACAAAAAAATAGCTTGGTTTGTCATTAATCAATAACGTCCCTTCAATTTCATTCTATAGACAATTTTTCGTCTGTTTTTATTAAACTTAAATGTTAAATTTATAAGTTCTACATCGTAGTGAAATTAAAGAATTTAAATTGACTTTTCGGACTTTAATCCTTTGTCGGTGTCGGAGTGAATGCCTACTTTGGCATTTACTTCGATTTGAAGGATTACAGTCCGAATTAACGTAGATCAGTTCCAGTTCTTTTCATTTGTTCACTACAATGTAAAACTTATAAATTTATCAAATTGTTTCTATTGAAAAACCTAAGCGGCGTCTCATTTATGACATTTATTAAACCTATAGTTTTGTTAATTTGCCAGTTTAAAATAATTAAGGTTAAGAAAGTCTTCTTAAGAAAGATCCTTTTAAGAACGCACTTAAACGTGGACATAAATAATTGTTCATAATAAGTTTTGAAAATTTTTTAATATAAACAATGTCTTTTGAAAGAACAAACTTTTTTAAAAACATATTTTAATATTATTTTAGTCGTAATTATATGAACAAACTTAAAAATGAAAATTAAACTACCAGAAATATTCAAAAATTTATTCTGACTCTTTGCAAAATAAAAATGGAGTCTTCCCCGAAATGAGGCTTTTTATTTGTTTTTTGTGAAAATTGGAAAAGTTTGTTCTTTTCTGCTTCCGGGGTTCCCTATTAATGGAACGAATGGCTAATAAACAAGAATAAGATTGACCAATCAGATTTTAGATTTACCATTCACCTGCACAACGTCACGGTCTTATTAATTGAATCATTCTTCAAAAAGATAGATTTCAAGGCAAACAATCTTTTTTTTTCGCAATAATTAATGAAATCTCAAAGATAAGTTTTTCTGCCATTTATGAATTTGCGATAACAAGAACATGATCGACACAAAACAGCGGGATTTGGTTGTCTCCGGGAGATGAATAACATCCGATATATCTAAAAACCTATTCGAAAACAATTAATCAATATCTTTTCCCAGGAACCTGCCATGAAATATTTTATTCATTCATCATTTTAGAAGATGAAAAACTTAATATTAAAATGTTTAGATGAACAATATTTGATTAGCGCTAAATATATTTCAAGGAAATTGGATAATTTAACCGGCTTGATGGGGAAATGTTTTTTTGCAAGTGGTGTTTTTTGTTTTCTTGTCATTATCTTTCTGAAAAAAATAGATTTACAGAGCGCGTGCCCATTTCCGGAACTATTACCTCGCCGCTTTAAAGATAGAATTTACACAACAAAAGACATCAATATTTCATGAGAAACTCTTAAATGACCCAGCGAGGGGAAATCTAGTCGCGTGTATATCTCGTTTGCTTACAGCCGGACATTTAAAGGGCTTCCCGCGACCATTGCATTGAAAGGGGTTCATGTTCACAGTGCAACATTACAATGGGTTCAGAGTTGGTAGCTAGAGAGAGTTCCGAAAAATCGCAAGAGATAAACAAAGATATAAACCCAGTTAAAAAAACTGACAATAACAACGAAAGTACTTTGACAGTGATGAGAAAAAGGACGCAAACACAAGGTATAGTCAACAGCATCTCTGATACAAAACTGAACGCACGCTCGAGAAAGCGAACCTACGGTAGCTTAGCCTTTCAAATGGAACCAAATGCGGTCGCAAGACGAAACGAAAGGGAAAGAAATCGAGTTCGAATGGTAAATGATGGTTTTTCCTCCCTTCGTCAACATATACCTTATTTTCCGGAAAAGAAAAAACTTTCAAAAGTTGAAACATTGCGGTGTGCTGTTTCCTACATAAAACATTTACAACAGATGATAGAAGAAGACGATGCTCTTTTGAATGAAAACGATCGGCAAAATTTCCAATCATGGGTTACTGCTCCCAAGAGATTGTAGCTTGATAGATTCTCAATTATACAAGGTAGGTGATGTTTTTGTTATTGTGACTGCTGGTTTCTTAAAAGTTTCTTTTTAGAGCTTCAAACGTTTGTTTATGTTATTCGCCGGCATGCTTAAAATGCTTTTCACTCACGAATATAGCTTTCTTTGTTTTCGTTAAAGATGGAGCTTTCTCCGGGTTGATCTATTCCAGGAGACAATTCTGGGTGTTTAGGTTTACAAAACAATGCTAAAAACTGTGAATGTTTCTTTGAACTAATGTAAAATTAATCAGTCTCTTTTTGACAATTAGAACAAACTTTATTCAGCACTGTCACTGTACCTGTTTACAACTTGAATAACAGACTTTGCTGGCTTGCACCTTTTAGGAAACAGTATATACTTATTTTCAATTTGTGATTCTAATTTTATATGCTTTGTATATGTTCTGGGAAAGTGCTGTTAAACTGCAAAGGTTTTACAAATAGTTACTTCTTAGATCACTCTTTATTCTTAATACTGTTTTGATAAACTTGAAAACCAACATTTGTTATTTAATTGCCGAACACATTTTTAACCGGCTTTAAATTTGTATTTCGCTGTGAATTCGATCAGTTTATTTGCCTGTACAATATCTAATTCTCGTGTTATATACACCCTGATTTTACTACAACTTACTAAAATAAGTTCAAGTTCGGTTAGCGAACGATTTTTTAAAAAAATAAAGATATTTTAAAACAAATTTTTTAGCTCGGCGTTAGCCATACTCTTCTCTCCAAAGATAGTCTAAAGAACAAATACTAAAACGAGAAAAAGCTTGAGTTCGCGTAGAAATTAATGCTTGTCGTTTTTAATAAATGAATATTCATGTTCTACATGAGATAATAGGAACGAAATGGATTGTACTTTTGAACTCCGTAGAATAAAGAAAACTGATCATCAACTGATCAAGGCTCGAAATAAGCTCACATGGTCTTCAGAATTTTAACTTTATTCGTTAATGTTTGTCATTTCTCCTCTCTTTTGCATTGAAACTTGTCACAAAAACATTAAACATACGTTCTCTTGTCTTTTTTCCCACAGGAATGAATTTTCTGTGACAGAACAAGCACCGAGTTACAAACTTTAGACCTGCAAAGCCACCAGTAAAGTTTACCATCAACTTGCGATTAACTGTCAATTCGTGTAAAAATTAAACAACAATCTTAATATTGTTTTGCAGAACTGGTTAAAAAGTTTTGAAGCTCCACTGCCGGTTACAATCGATTGCACGCATACAGCTTGTTGTATCTTTTGTCAACCATGAGAGAAGATAACAACTCTATATTCTATTCTAGTTAACTATTTGACAAATTTTCGCATCTTCGCTGTTTTAGAGTGATGCTGCAAGTGAAGTGTTTTATTGATTAAGATAGATCTGAAAAGTATTTATTACCAGATTCTTTGTTTATTTGTATTTACAAAAACGAATCCAGTTTATAATGGGAAATCAGTTAAAAAAGCTAGTTTGCCCGAAAGACCTTTAAATTACTAAGAAGTTGTGAAACAATAAAATAGTTTTCCTACAACTTTTTGTTGATATATGAGTTCGTGATCAGTAAGATATGAAATTACAAATTCTACATCTGTATTATGAAGAACAATTTGTTATTTTTTTTACTTTAAGGCAAAATTCCTTGAAAGACCATACTGCACTACCAGTTGACTGGTATATACTGAAGCTGTGAGTTTACTGAATTCGAATTGATTTTGCAGCACATGGCTAGCGTTTATGAACACGCTAAGCCGCATAAACAGGTACCATAAACATTACAAATAAACAATTCGAAAAGCTGACAAAATTAAAAAAGCTGTATTAATTATCAAAAAGCGGGTAAATGGTAAAATGAACATGTATAAAACCGTATATTTTATTTTAGTTTTTCTTGTTCAAACAGCCAAAAGCAATTGTTTATAACATTTTTCTTGGTAGTTAAATTGGCAAAGATTGGAGGGATTATAAAATTTTCATTCAATTAAACATTTTATTGAAAAATGTTGTTTGGATCAATGTTGTTTACACGAAATGATTTGCATGTTGGCAACTTTGTCAAAATCAAAACAATCTTAGGAATCTAATTGACAACATATTCAATGTTTACAAATTTACAACTTTATCGAATAACGTCGATTTTATCTGACGAGGCTATGAGAAAATGGCAGGCGTGACGTTTTCAATTACTCTATATGAAACAAGAATGTCTGCCTTTTGTTCTAGAAAAAGGAATTTCAACTTAATACGAAATGTGACAAATCACTTAAGGGCGTTTCCGTATTTGTTAAGTTAAGTTTTAGATTTTTCTCTTGGTATTTTTTTGTTTTGTAATTTTTAATAACAGTAAATTATCATTTTCTTATCTAGCAGTTCTTCTGCTTCAATTTTCTATAAAATGATTCCATTCTAGTTTTAAAAGAGCAAAGAAGTTTACTTTATAATGAATTATTCATTTAGATGGAAAGATTATGCCAAGAGAATAACACAAAATATAAAAAAACAATTACTTTAAAATATCTTCCCAGCCGAAAACAATTAAGAACAAGTCTATTTTATATGCTTATGCTGCATGCACTGAGATATCAAAAGCTCACCAGAAAAAATGAAATGTCAATCCAATAAGACGTGTTATGTTTATTCAGTTGAACGCAGAATGCTATCTTTAAAATGAAAAAAGAAACTAATAAGTTTTTTTCAGAAGTGTCACATATTTAAAAAAAATTAAGCGGCGCTTTCTCACGGAATAATTTCAGGTAGTCTCAGCTGCAGGACATCAGAAATGTTAACAGACAATAGTCAAAAGCGATTCCTTCGGATGCTCTGCGACATGGGAAGTACAACCTGTGATATATGTATGTAATACAATTGATTGAAGATTGTTCCGCTGCAAAAGTCATCAGATAAAACTAATGAAAACACAAGGCTGATTAATATCCAAATTTAACATCATGTTGAGAATATTTGAGTCCTAAAGCAGAGAAAGACGGAGCAATTATTATTTTGTTCATTGCGGATAATCATTAAAATAATGTTTCTTTACTGTTCAGTGCCGCAGTACCACCCATGGTGCTATCACTGAGCTAAAATTGAATTTTAAAGGTAAATTGGCAGTTATGTGTTTTTCAGAAGGCAAACGTTATGTGTCTATAGACAATTGGTATAAACCTACAAACGGTCTAACACGCATCCTGCACTCTGATTGGCTACTCTACTAGAGGTCTATTTGTGATAGCCTGCTAGTGGAGAAAAGATGGCGGATCAAAATGCAAAACAGTAATGAGCCCCGTTTTGCTATAACATCAGAGGATTTCATCAATAAGTTAATTTGTACATCCTTTTTTGACGGATTAGTAGCTTTATACTAAAACAATTAGACCTGTCGGCCTCATGGTTTACGTGTTTGAATAGTCCATGCGGCCTACGGCTTCATGCGCTGTTGACTCGTAGTCCATTCGTCCTCGAGGTCTAATTGTTAAATAGAACGAGCACAGCAAACACATATATTTTTAATTCCCTGTGTAACATTTAAAAAATTTGTTGAGACGGTATTGTTCTGTATAACAAATAGATGTAAACATTATCAGCTAAATTTTTAATAACATTTGAAGTTGATCTCTTCAAAATACCTAAAAAGATCTAGCCTCGAATCAAACCTATAAGTTATTTTTTGAAAAAAAGTTAGAAATTGGTTTGTTTATATACTTAGTTTCGCATAAGTATAATGCAATACACTTTTTTAAACCAACTTGACTGGGCCCGAGCCCCAAAAATTGCTTAGTCGGTACTAGTTTTGGATTACTTTTTAATCAGTTACTTAGCAAATACATAATACAAACAATGCCCTTTACGGAGCCCAAAATGTTACTTAATTTTACGAATCATTCAGGGTATTCAGTCCCTCAATAAAAAATGGTTCTTAAAGGTGATTTTTTTTCCTTTTATCTTTTTTCTCAATACTCAATACTTCAAAACGAAAAATAAGAAACATCATGATTGCAAAAAGTTACTTATTGCATTTGCTTTCGGTTAGACAATGCAGCCCTAAAAGTTGCTTAAATTTTGGACAGGTGAGCCAGCTTGGTTATAAACTGGCTGCTTATAGAAAAAATAAAATTTTATCAAAATGTAAATTGTAGCTAAGTGTGTCGCAATCTCGTTCCCAGAGCCCGCGTTCCTTCTGGACAGCGCCCTTTCTTTGCGCTGGCCAGAAGGAACGAGGGCTCTTGGTCGAGATTGAGTGTGTCGTCCAAGCGTAACATGCACAGACGAGTTAAGATAGGTATGAAATACAAGTCATGTATGAAAATGTAAAATCAAAACTGAGTTTCAAAACCAAGTTTTTTTGTCGAAAGCTAATTTTTTAACAGACTGAGTTATACTCAAATCTTGTGAATGAAAAAGACGAATATAAACTAAAACATAACTTTTATGTTGTTTTTCTTTATCTTTAAACGTGTCTTAAAAACTCATCTGAAACATGAAATGAGAAGCATTTTTTCTTTTTCCCTTTACAGTATTTCAGTAAAAAAATACGAATTATTCATTTTGATTTATTTATTCTTTCAGTGTTTTACAGGCTTTTTACTGAATTCACCGTTGTAAAACTATTCCTTGAATGGTATCATGACTTATATCGACTTATACCATTATAGCGATCATCGCTTTATCACCTTTTAGTATATACCACACAAGTGAATAGTACTTTTCTCGCACGCTGATTGGCTAGCTCGGAGGTGATTAGCCAAGTACTATTCACCTCCGAGCAGCAGAAAAAAAAATGGCTTCCCGTTTCGCTTTGGTTTCCGAAGAGGAAACTTTGTTAAAAAACGAGGAGGCTGTAGGAAAAAACACAAAAATGGCAACAAAGTTTGACCTAACAGTATTTAATCGTAGGTTATTTAAACTCTCTAAACTCATATTCTAAGGCGAAAAATCAAAATACTATGCCTTGTTTACGAAAACTGTCGAGCGCTAAAATTACAATGTAAACAATAAAACAATTTACAAATTGGTTTCAACAAGAGAAATGTATCATAAACATCGAAGAAATGAAACCGCAGCAACTTAACAAGGGTCTGCAAAAGTTTTACTTGTCGGCAAGAAAGCAAGACGGAACTTTTTACAACAAAAAATCTTTTACCGCGCTATTCGGGCAAACCTTGAGAAGCCAACCGCTTAATAAGCCTTTTTCCATTATCGGAAACGTTCTTTTTACTCAGAAGCAAACAAAACCCTCGACAATTTTTTGAAAATTCTCAGCGAAAGAGGCGAGATAGCAGCTGAGTTATCCTCCATCCATTCAACATTAACATCTCCGGATGAAAACAGAATTAGAAAATCTCAACAGTCACAAAAGAACGGCCAGCAACTTGTTCACGGCTTGATTCCAGCTGGCACATTTCAGTGGCTGCACTTTCAACTTTACTGTCAATCTTCCAGGCAACAGTTCCCAGCAAAACATTTGAGGATTGAACTGGACTTTTCCTTTGAATATTGTGTCAGATCCAAAAAAAGAATTTCGTTTTGTGAAAATCATCGAACTTTTGAAGTTGTTCGTTTCATTTCACTTTGTTTTCAATGTATAGATCACATGTGACTTTGTGAGCGCGCATGCATCGCACGGCGCGACTTTTTTTTTCTCCGACCAATTGTCAGCATATTGTCTAAGCCACAAATAAAGTTACTCTTTGGTCCACTAGTCATTCAGTTTATGTGGTATATACTAAAACAATTATTCACCTCAGTGTCAGTGAAAGTAGTGGATATTTATCCACCACTATTCACTTCCACTTCGGTGAATAATTGTTAAATATTAATATATAGAAAAGGTCTCAACAGCACAAATGAAGTAATAATTTCAATAACCAAAACGACTCTTTCAATGCAATGGAACATGTTTCGATGTTACTTAACATCATCTTGAGCCAAATGAATTAACTTTACAAAGTGAGTGAATATATACTGATATTATTTAAAAAAATTCAGTTACTAATGAACAAAATTAAACTAACCACAATAAGATGATAACAAGTAAAAAGATATAAACATAAAAATAACAAGGTAGCTAACTATAGTAATTTCTATGAGAAAGGTGATTGCTTGTGAGAACGCACTAAAAAGATAAACAATCAAAGCAATATGAATGTATAATTTTTACGGAGTTGGACTGATGTGAAGATGGTGACAGCTGGACCACAAACACAATTGGAAACATTTGGGATGTCAA
>JAOBAY020047490.1:0-13535 GCA_025331085.2 Zoanthus sociatus
TTTAGTTATTTTCTAGGTAGTGTTCTCCAAACCTTTGTACAATATATGTTATTTTATTTATCAATGTAATGTGAGTGAGTCAAATAAATTCTTATCTTGTCAATATTAAACCAAGCTTAAAGTATATAAAATTGTAAGGAAAATCAAACGTTCACATTGCTCATTTTTTTTTGTTATCAACCAGACTGTTTTTTTTTTTGAAAAAATCTGTCGCTCTATCTCTTATAATCATCGATCATTAGTTTTTCTGATTACCCGGCCCATATTCTTTACTTTAAAAGTCATTTGTTTAACCAAGGACGTTTGTTCATCATTCCGGTGATGCGCCATATGCCCTTCATCAATGGCTGCGTTACCTCTTCATCCTGTCTTGGTAACAATCTATAACAAACTAAAAACCTTTCAACAAATTTTAGTATTTCACACCGATCCGAATACTAAAGAAATATTAATTGTTTCAGTTGTCAAATACATACATTATTTTGTCTTAACGTATAACAAACTTATTTAGAGTTTAAGATTCGCGGAATAATAACAATATTGATTAATAAAAATTAATTATGAAGTCAACATTTTAAACTTAAGTAAATAATAACAAAGAACTTTTAGTTTTCCCTCCGGTTCGCTACAAGGATTATCCATAAAACCCAGATGAAGTTTATACTAGGATTGATATTATTATTCCGTGAGCTGCCTGTGGCAGGCCACGCACGGTAAGGTTTGTCCGGAGTTCCTTTTTCAATCGACATTTGACAACCTTGTGATTTAATTGATTGACAATGAAATGCACGTCGCAGCTGAAACTATTTTTATAGGGTTAAGCTTGGAAGCACTTACATGATGACATGACTTTGACATGAGTAAAAGTACTGTAATTTCCAAACATTCTTGTAATGTTCTGCGATTCTAGCAAGGAATATTCGATTTTCAATATTGCAATTTTTTTATAATGTCATTTCGAAACACCATGTACATTCTCGTTCCATCTCGTACGTAGATCACCCAAAAAGAGGAAACGGGAAAGGAGACTCTGCTCGAACGGTAGTATTCTACTAACCCTATTTTCCACTACAAAAGCACTGACTGGGTTTCTTCAACACTTTCTACTGTGATTTCATTGTGGCTGATCAACTGAGTAAACGTCACACTTTACTATAACTTTACAATGCTACGCTCACTAATAAAAGTATCCCACGGAATCGCCTTTGGCCGTCTTGTTCATCGAGAAAGAGCAAAAGGAAGTTAGATTATTGAATACTTCTGTTGTACAGATGACAATTACATTGATCATAACGCTTTGAATCTATTTTTAAAAACAATGTATTTCTTCCTATGCTAGCTACCATTTTAATTTATAAAATTGTTTCGTTCCTTTTGAAAGATCTAGAACAATATAGAAACGATTATAAAAACTAAAACCCCACAGCATAAAAATAAATCGGCAATTTTATCGAGGTCTTGATATACTATAAAGAAATTCTAATAATAACGTTAACTTTACTTCTTTTTCAAATAATCCGGCAACTAAAGTCCATGTATCCTCCTTATTAGAGAGCGTGCTCAGATCTTTTATAACAGAAGGTAGATGCAGAAATAAAAACGGAGAGCCCGAAGGAAAACCCCTCGAAGTACTAGAGTTATAGTCTAAAGGCAAATTTGATCCAAAGTGAGAAACCCGTTTGATAAGAATATCGAATTTCTGGTTTAGGCTGACATTTTTCATTTCTCTACCGATTTTAGGTGGAAGCTATTTCCTGTAAAAAAGTAGCCACAATGCCGCCTCAGGCAGGCAGCCAATAAAGGCGGCTGATATGAGCCATTAAACTTCTTACCTGTTTTAAGTTCAATATTATAGTGAATGTAAGGAAGGTATGCTTTGGATCTTATTCAAAAACATGTAATGTAACACGTATGCACAACACAAAATTATATATTTCATTTTGAAATTAACTGATCTAACCTCGGATTTGTTTAGTTTTCTATATATAATTTGAGACTTGAAAAGTCTTGACAAAAACATATTACAAAATATAACAATCCTTCCCTCTCACGATAATATAATACCACTACCCAAACTATATGCACTTTAAATTTGGAACAAAAGCGTTTTTTACTATGACTCTAGCTTACCATGTTTATAAACGCAGTATATGTAGATCATGAAATCGGATTTATTTATCAAGAAAATTCAGTTGACATATCAGTTTGTAAGCAAACACAATGCAAGTTACATACACCGAAATAAAAGTAGTAATTACTCTGTATTTCATTTTGGAAATATTGTACTTTTTTCAATTACCTAGAAGGTACTGATAATGTTTGATTACATTTTGATCTGATCTAACAATTTACAAAATAATGTTACCCGGACGGCCGGAGGAGGGTGGCAGTTGGACGCAGAACAACCAGCTCTAAGCTTTCACACAATTGTCTGTTCATTGACCTTGAAAGATTTTTTCAGAATCATATTGTCATGTGTGGCAAAACCAGAGTTTTCAAGTAGCGTTTTAGGTCCATTTACTGTTTGATCAGTTTTGTGTTTCTCATCATGCAAAACCTTTGTAGAATTGGTTGAACAATGACCAAACTTGGATTCTTGAACAAAGCGTCTTGTGTTCTATTTAGAAGGCAAGTTTCTTGTGGGAAATGTAGACATGTTGCACTGGAGAAAAAAACAGCGCTGTAAAATTCTATTTGGCTCAGAATTTTCCTTTTTGGAAAGCTTCAAGCATGGCAGTCCATCCGAATCAACAATTGTTCAATTTAGGGTCCTAAATGCGATTGACTTTTTTCTAAAAGAGTACGAGAAATCTGTTTTCTGCTACAACAAGTTTGCCGGGGCCAGTCTTCAGACTAAGTTTAAAAAAGTGAAAGTAAAATTCAGTTTTAAACAGTAATTTTAAAACACAAAGCTTCTTAACAAAATGCTCACAGTATGTCAAGTTCAATTGACCTACAATATGACAATTTCATGGTAGAGTAATAGAGTCACAACAAAGAAGAGTTTTATTTCACAAAACGGCGCTTTCGCTAAAACTGTCTCCTAAAACAACTAAAACACAATTGTTTTTCTAATGCAAAATTTTAGAGAAACTTTAACGATTTCCGTTGTCAACAAAGCGTTTTTTGCTTTAGTTAGAATTCAACCTTCTTGTGGGATGACGAGGCGCAATACGCCGCCATCCCGAAGAATAGTTTCACGCACACAAAAAGAAAAAAAACAACAGTTACATTATATAGTGAGTCTTGTTTTTACAATTCCTTACTTTTGAATATTCTTTCTTGTTAATATTCATGATTTTTTTTTCACACGTAAAGACGGATAAAAGTACTATCTTTCTCGTTTATCAGTTTATGCCCGCGTGGTCGTTCTGTTCAAACTCGCAACTCCTTTCGTTTACTTTAAAACTACTCCTAAACTTAAACTAGAGTAATTGAAACTAAGTGAGTGTTGCCGTAGTCAAGTTCTTCTTCATTCAATAATGATGCCTAATAGTAGTTGTTCTTTCTATTTTAACTGATATCATGACCGTAAGGACTGTTTTCAATAAGATATCATTTTCCTCGGTCGAAAGTCCGAATCTAAAAATGCGGACTAATCATGTATCATAGTTTTCTGAAATACATGAGGAAATTATTAACAAAGTGCTTTTTGGTTGGTGCGTGAATTTCGCAGGACTGATGAACTCGAAATGACTTCTAGTGCAATTGTGCCAATTGTGACTGTAAAAACGTACTGTAATAATCAATCCAAAACTCTTTAATCTTAGGAAATATTTCAAGCGTTATTCAAAGTCACAAGTTCTATTGCCGGAAAGGATGGGCCCCGAGAATTTAAGAGAAATTTCTTATGTAGTTTTCTTTATTGTCTATGCCTTGTTCATTGTACTTACATATTACCAAATCATTTTGCCATAAATCATGAATATATAGTTTACTTCATTGAAAGTGTTTTGTACGGAATATTCACAAGATGTGTAATTTGTGCAAAATGCCAAACGAGCGAGGCACGAGTGTGTGAGGTATTTTGCACAAACATCGAGTGAATAAAGATCCGTACAAATCACTTTTTTTTATGCAGTGAACTGTTTATTAAATGCATTGTGGGAATTTTCTTTCAAGAAAAAAAAAGACACGTTCATTGGAAATATTTCAACACTAGAGCGAGAGCGCGAGCATTGAATTCACAAATAAGGTTTTAAGAGTAAAAGTTTACAAATTGCATTTTATTAAAAGGCTTTTATTTAATACGTACAGTAAATATAACAGACAAAATATTTTCACTTACGTGAGACCGAGGAGATTTTGGCCATAGAGGATGTTGACTTCTTCGTCTGTTAGTACTCGTGCCGCGTTTGGTTTGTTCCCTATGCCTAATTTTTTCAACAGCTTTTGTTTGGCATTCGCAGCGAGAACTTTCTTTTTCTTTCTTAACTCTGTGTCCTCAATGATTGTAGAGCAATAGTATTTCTTTTTTAAGTACCGGTTAAAACTTGAGATAAATTAGCGCTATAAGCCGGCTCATACTCTTGCCCGTCTTTTTTTGACTTGAATCATCTAACTGAATGGCATCTATCTCTCATGTCTCCTTCAAGGACACCAAGAATGTCTTTAAGAGGGCAACATCTCTTTTTGTTTCACTTTAAGTATTTTTGTGTTGTTGTTCGTCAATAAAATCTTGGATATAAAAGTTTTGAAGAGCAAACCGAGGTTCGTTTTCCGCCATTTTTATTGCTCTACTACAGATGATTAAAAGAAGCCATTCTAATGCAGGCTATCACCTGATTGGTCGGAACACATGAACTCGACTGTGGATTGGTTATATTTTCACGTGTGAAACTGTTAATACGCCGTTCTTATTGGATACTTCATACTTTTCGAGAGTGAAAATAAACTGTATAGATTTCTACAAACTAGCTTTGCTCAATGAAATTCTTATGATACATAGAGGATATTACACGGTGGCGCGAACATATGAAGTTTATCCTCGAGTGGAAGAAAATATTTCGCGAGTGAGCGCAGCGAACAAGTAAAATCTTTTATCCAGATAAACTTGATATGTATTTTCATATGAAATTTTACGAGTGGCGTGTTTGACAGTAAAATACTCATATCTATGTAATAAAATAAAAGATCGTATATAATCACCTTTTTAATTCGTGTTCGTAAACACTTAATTATCTCCTGTTTCTTTGAGTGTGAAGCGGATAAGAGTCTTTCACTCTCCCTGGATGGGGCACTATATAATCCATTCATCCACCGCAGAGTTAGCTTCCAGCAGACGCTGGTACTCATTTACCTACCCCGGAAGGATGGAAAACTGAGTTAGAAAAAAAGTCGCACAAATATTCGAAACTCGATTGGCCAAGATCGAACTGGGTCTTGTGGTTGAAAATCAGAGATCTTACCAAGTCGCCAACCACGTCCGCCCAAACGACATCGCTAAAGCTAATTCGAAAAATTTGGAATCACAACATTAACAATTACATTAGATTTTTAGTATTATTTAATTATATCGTTTTTCGAACAATCGAAAGGTGTAAATATTTTATCTGCATTTTAAAAGGCTCTATTTTCAAATAAGAGTACACTAATTTTGTTCATATTCTAAATAAACGGGATGCCAGTGATGTTGGGTGCGTTAATCCATTTAAATGTTTTAGATGAAGCAAACGCGGATTATACCTTGATAGAAAATATGCAAGCTTACTAGTGCCAGCTGACTCAAAATCTTATATTAACTAACCACAACTGAATTAGCGAACCAAACTTCTAAAAGATATTTTTTCAATTTGATTTGCTTTCAACATTAAACCAAGCTTAAAGTATCATAAAATTGCGAGAAAAGAAAAATCAAACTTTCACATCGCTCATTTTTTCTTATGTTATCAACCACACTAATAACGTTTATTCATCAGTCCGGTGATGTCCTCGGTCAACGGCTCCCTTACCTCTTCAGCCTGTCTCGGTAACGATCTATAACAAACCAAAAATCATTCAGCAAGTTTTAGTATTCCGCACCGATCCGAATGCTAAAGAAAAATTAATTGTTTTTGTCAAAAACATACCTTAATTTGTCTTTATACGTGACAAACTTATTTTGTTAAACGCACGAGTGGTTCCGTTAAAGTTTAGTCGACAATAATTTAAGAACGTTAAAACAATAAACTTAGTTAGTTTGACATTGGTGACTCGTCTCAGATCTTGGGGTAAATATGCTTTTATAAAAGATTAATTTGCCAGATGAAAAACGCTAGCAGTCGGTAATTGATCAAAGTCAAAGCCAAATTTCATCCCACGTACAAACTAGGCTTGTTTTATAAGAATATCGATTTTCTGGTCTAAGCAGGTAGCTTTTATTTTTCTGCCTATTTTCAGGCGGAAGCTATTTCCTGTTAGAGAAATAGTCACTCTGCCGCCTCAGGCAGGCAGCCAGAAAAGCGGCTGATATGAGCCATTAAAATTCTTGCTTGTTTTCAGTTAAGTTTTAAAGTGAATGTAAGGAATTAAGGTATGCTTTGGATCTCATTCAAAAACATGCAATTTAACACGTATGCACGACAAAAAGTTATACTTTTGTTTTATTTTAAAATTCATCTCAGTAACTTTGGAGTTGTTCAGTTTGTTTTAAAATTTGAGACCTAAAATTCTTGACAATATATTATAAAATATAAAAATCCTTCTCTTTAACGATGTTATAATACCACTGTTTAATGACAATAAACGATGCACTTAAATTTAACACAAATGCGTTTTCTTTTCTGTGACACTTGGCAAGTTATAAACACCGTAATTACAAGATCTATAGAAACGCTTTATTTACTAGGAAGATATTGACATATTTTGTTAGAAATCAATGTAAGTTACTTACACCGAAATAAAACTAGCTATTACTCTGTATTTCATTTCAGATATATTGTACTTTTTTCAAACACCTAGGTATAATATATGACTACAGTCTAATCTCATCTTACCATTTACCGTTGGGAGGAGGGTGGCAGTTTGACGCAAGGCAACCAGCTCTAAGCTTTCTCACAATGGTTTGTTTCTTAACCTTGAAAGATTTCCTCAAAATCCGACTGTCAAGTGCTGGATAACCAGAGTTTTTGAGTAGGTTTTCAGTTCCATTCACTGCTTGATCAGTTTTGTGCTTTTCAATATCGAAAACCATTGTAGAATTGGTTGAACGATGATCAAACTTGGACTCTTGAACAAAGCTTCCTGTGCTTTCTTTAGATGGCAACTTTCTTGTGGGCAATGAAGATATGTTGGCAATCAAACACAGCATAAGGAGAGAAAACATGGCTGAAAAAGTCTGTTTGGCTTGGAATCTGCCTCTTAAAGAAAACATCCCACATTTAGAAAGTTAAACATTTGTACTTGACTGATTACTTTAATATTTGTAAGCACTTCAGCACTTTCAGTTAAACACAAACTGTACTTTAAAATTTTGCAAAATTGTTGTAACAAGCAATTAAGTGATGAAAACCCAAGAGTTCAAGCTTGTATTGAGAATAACGACCTGTGCATGGATTTTTCGCAGCACATATCATAGTCAGAATTTTGTCTAAGTTAACACTTAGACAATTGTTGTTGTCTGAGTTCTATAACGCAAAACGACACTCGTTTCAGTTATTACTTGCTTTTAATATATGGTTTTTGGTATCACATACTGAAAGAAAACCAAGTGCTTGAGATTTTAAGCAATATCAATTTTAAAAATGTAATAGATGTAATTTCTGAGCGACTTCATTGCACCTGGAATCTACATAACCCGGCGAACTTCAATTCTTTACAACTATAAATCAAAGATGCAACTCGAAACTCAGTGTTTCATGCAGGTTCTTTTGATTTTCATCTTCTTCTTTATACAGGTATACTGCCTGAAAAAAGCCAGACTAATTCAGTGATGTTCCTGCAAGTCCCTGTTTTTGAAGATTTTTTGAACAATAAAACATAAAGTAATGAAATGCTAACCCAAATTAAGAAGTTTTTCATGCACCTATCATTGTTAGTGTAAAGACTGAAGGTTAACAGACAAAAAAGCCGTAATTCCCCATGAAGAACGTTGACGAGAAATGTTTTCAAAAAGCTATAGCTGGCACTTAAAGTGCGTTCCCCAGAAAATAGCAGTGACATCGCTTCTTAATCTTATAATTTAGAAAGTACTCACTTCTTATAACCAGATACGATAAGATCAACGAAGATTCTTAAGAGTCTGTACAGATAATTGCCGACTGTCTGCCGTCTTTTTAAGTCATCTATTAACAACGCACGCTCCTGTTAACACAGTAGACCCTCGTTTTATAATGCATCCCACAATTCTTGTGGGGTGTGGTTGTAATGATAAATGTCAACATAGATGGCATAAACGTGGTATAGTAGTTTAAAAAATTGAAGCAAATGAAAGGGGCACTATGGCCAAGTGAGGTGCCGTTTGGAAAACAATATGAAATTTTTTGCTTTAAATTCTTTTTCTTTTGTTACACTTCAAAAATGGCCGGTTCCGTATATAACGGCGGATACACCAAAATTTAATGGTTGATAAAAGATGTTTCCGCTGTCTTAATTCCGTTAAAATACAAACAATTGAGAGTAACTTTGAAAACAAATTCATCAAAAATACAGAAAATTAACAATACAGAAACAAATAAAAGACTAGATTACAGTTAAAAATTTCAGCTTCAAAATCTTTGTTTGATCTTGAATAAAGGTGCATGATTTCTTTATAGCTTCTTTTTTTTGCGATTTGTTTATTGAAGGAACAATCCGAGTCAGCAAAACACACATGTACAAACACTTAAATCTTGTTAAAAAAATTGAGTGCTTTAAAAAATATGTGTACAATGTAGGATTCCGCGCTTCTCTTGATATATATATCTGGAAAATTTCCGAAACATTGTCAATGGTGGCCTTTTTGTAACCTGTTGTCATTGCTTCCATCAGCACAACTATTGCAGTCTACACATACAACTCCACAATTAAAAAATGGAAATGAAAAGTCTTCTTTTAACGCAGATAAAATTCTCCTTTATTTAGAGTAAGTAAACAAATAAACGATATTTGAAATTGCAATTCACTCGTAATTTAAATGCAAAAATTTAAAAAGGCAGGATAGCTGAAAACAACAGATTTTCATTAATTTATTCTCTTATGGCCGTTGTTTCATTTCTGAGCTCTTTGGAATGATTAGCTCATGGCAGTTCAACATGAACCAGATATGTCTAGCATGGATTTTTTCCGGTTTCAGGTAATAGCCAAACAAAGCTTGCTCAAGTCTACGGGGGTGTAAAATGCAAACTTCGATTTCGTGACTGCTACTTGTAAATTAGTTTATTCCGACACTAAGCGACGACACGTACAAGAGGGCAGAAAAATTATGACTGGCTGGTAGACAACAAATCACACGCACTCTTTAGATTAAAGCTATCATTCATGGGTCAAACTAAGCCTTAAATTCTTTAAAGTAATACCTACTCTATTGTCTTTATTGAGCTTTTGCTAAACTCTCGTTAACTGAACTGACAAGGCTTTTAGTTAGAAAGCGATAATTACCCTGTTTTGAACTGACTGAAAAATATTATATGGATAATGTACTGTTCAGGAGATTGCATCCAATTCTTGTTTTAAAATTGGCTACGTTGCGCCATATCTGCCAAGGCCCAGGGGCAGAGGAACTTAGGGAGATTGGGCAACGGCGCGGTGGGTAATAGCTCCCTACCCCGTTTTATTCTAAGTTTGTAAGAAGGTGCACATAATGTAAAACTATTGCTCAGTTGATATTATATTAATAGACAATATAAGATATGGATTAAGAATTGAGTATGATAACTGAGTTAATCTCTATTTGCATATTGCTTAAAGTCAACTCTGCAACTATTAGTGCTACAGTAGAGAGATCTTGTTCTGCCGACTGCTAGAGGGTTGAACACGACTTCAATCAGCAATGACTCAAAAATGTTGTCATGCATGCCATACTTAATATACATAAGGACAGAACTGATCAACTAAGTCTCGTCGATGTCGCCAACGAAGTTGTAAAACGAAATGATAACAGTAAAACTAAAAGATATTTTGGCAAGTTTTCATCTTTTGATGATAACATAGTTTAATGATGATCTAAATTTTACGTTTGTCAATGTTTATCACATTGTTAAGAGTTCTTAATTTTGTTTTTTCTCAATAGAAATTGATGAACACTCTTTTTCTGTTACGTAATGTCGTGCTTAACTGAGAATTCCATATAATGTCTCGGCACTCAACCTCAAAAAATTGGCCTCGTCAAACTCTAACTGACAACTTTCCGTGGCCCCCGAGGCCTGATGTTGAGTTAAATTGCCCAGTTGTCAGTTCGAGGACTTATGTAGTGCTACTCTATTGAAAAAGCAAAATAAAACTTAACTTTATTGTTCAAAGACATTTGCTCACGTTAGGAAATGGCAAAGGACTTACTCTTAGGGTTAGGCAAAAGTTCTATAATTAAGCGTACTGCAATTAAAGATTATTAAATTCCGACAGCTTCAAAGGGGTCACTTTAATTGATAGGCCGATAATCTTGCTGATGAAAAGTGCTCTAAACTAAAATTTTAATCCCCTGCTCTTCGCAGATAGGGGATTTGAAAATTGAAATGATTCAGTATAGTGCTTATATTTGTAGATACAGACATTAAATACGCTTTTTATTCCTTTCAAAGTACTTGAATGCAATCCATAAATTAAAATGTGATTCTGTAAGCCGAATGCTTGTGAAGCACATCTATAGTAGATATCTGAACAGACATAACTAGAATGCGGCCATGAAAATAAATAGCAAAACAGTTATTGTTCATCAGTTGCATATCTAAATTATGTGCAATTCTACAATTGGTTTCGGCTTCATTAAATCCTGTATACCAATTGAAGAACAATTCAGGTGGAGCCACCCACTAAATGAGCACAGTAATTGATCAACGTCAGTGAATTTGGGGAAAATAACAGGTCAGTAAAAAAAACCGTATCCCTTAGTCGTAGAAGAGGCACACGCCACACAACAAAAGCAACAAGCTCGAGCATGAAAAACATCTTGAAAACGAAGTAGAGGGCACATCACTTAACAAAACCACACACAAATATAACATTTAAAAGAAAACGATGTAATGTGGCAACAACTTTCAATGGGCTAAGACACAGTTAATCTAATAACATTAACATAATAGCATGCCTGTATTGAAGCATTCGGAATCAGAACAGACGTATAAAGTGGATGTAGCTCTCGCGAAGTGACAACAAGCAACACTCAAGTTAAAGAAGCTATGTCCGACTTTCATGCCCTGCGGTTTTATTCAGTAGGGGCTAAACTTACTGACCAGGAACTCAATTTGTCTCAATGTGCCATCCTTCCATAATTCAAAATAACAAAGTAGTAGTTCCGATTGTAGGATTTCTCTATTCAAAACAAACAAAAGGTACTTTTTTAGACGTTGACGGATAACAGTCATTACAGTCATTTAAAATTTTCTTTAAAATACCTGGAAAAAATTTATGATTTAAACATTCATTGATTAAGCTGTTCAATACGTTAATTTATCATAATTATCATCGCTTTCTTTTCAGCCTTGCTCGATGGTAGAATTTTTGATTTTCATATGAACAGACCCAGTTCGAGGCTTCCTATTTTATATACATGCTTCTAACGTAAATACAATAGAGACTTCATGATAAAAACCTCGAAAAATAAATTTCAAAAACTACCAAATTTTAACAGTAATTGAGTTACAATACATGGAAAATTAAATATTAATTGCTTTGATTTTTATGATTTCCAAAGTCTCAAAATATACCAGGTGATCTCTCCAATAAATGAATAGACAATAAACAGAAAAAAATGGCTGACAAGCTGAAAGCAAGAAAGTCTGCAAGTACGTGTGATACTCCTTGAGTACCACTTGATCTAAGGTCGCCTTCACAATGACGTCACCTGGTCACAAGGCTGGAACCCTGCTCTGTGATTGGCTGTAACAACCAGTCTATCGTTACCTTACCTTACACTTCTAGCTGAGCAGTCAAGATTATAATTCTGTCACCTCGCAACCTCGGCCTCTTGCCCTTGGCTTAGTTGCTCGTTGTCAATGAACAATAAACTATTTATATTCCGTTATTGTTTTTAAATTAATTTTTTATTTAGTCTTCATTTGTCTTTCTTAACACTATATCCCGATTTGTGTGCACGTAATGTTTGTTAGTTTTTTTTTTTTGAAATCCAGAAAATGCAACGTCACTTCTCCTGTTCAACCGGATGAAGACGGAGTGGCTAGTTGATTGAAATATCGGTACATACATTTCAACATTTCTTTTTCACGTTGTAAGATCGCTTACATATCGTGTCACTTTAACAAAATATCTTAACTTTTATACTATTTCCGACTATACACGATCTTCTGATTCAACGTTGCTAAAATTTTTGATTGTGTTGACGGTTCTGCACTGGTTTTAAACAGACTTGTTTGAGTTACATTTGACTTTACAAACTCAAAAGCCCCCGGCCTCCTGGCGCAAACATCATGTAATTATGTAAGCAAATCAGACACCTGTTTTGACGGTCCTATTGCATCATAGAAATCAGATTGGTCTAGAAAAAAAGTATTATTTAGGAAAGACTTGTAACGGGTAAATGTTCAAAAGGCTGTTGTTAAGAGAGCCGGTGAACGACAAGTTGTTTTGAAATAAAGTAGTTGTTATTGACATTGTTGTTGTTGTTGTTGTTGAAGGAGAGCAGGTTACTTGGAACGTCAGCATCTTTCGCTACTTCCGGTGATTACCTTAAAACGTCAAATGAAAAGTATTTTTTTTAAAAAAAAAGTTGAAGCTCGTCACTCGCCTACGCAGTTCAAGTATTTTACCAACTCACCTCACGTACCTACCATTAGGTTTTTTAAAAAAAACAGGAAGTAGCCGGTGATTAAAAATGTGTTCGAGGGGCTTGCCCGATTGGGGTCATTCAAGATGACACTGACAGGCACATGATGATGGTGAATGTGTTTGTGCTTGTTAATATCGTACTCAGACTTATTTGGGTTTGAAATGAGCTTACATATAAAGTTGCAAGGTTGTATGAAATTCTAGCACGTGTACGTGAGTTGTAAAAATTACAAGACGTATGAATAACATATTGGTTGTGGCTAGAAAGGATACCTCAGAATGCGTTTTCTGAGAGGAGCCTGGACCAATTTAATCGAATCTTCGGCAACACGTCGTGCAAAGTTATTCGTGTAACTTACTATAACAGTCGAACACCTTGGGCTGTAAGCGATAATTTTAGACTTGACACGACAATGTAACAAATTACAGAGCTATAACCGGAAGAAGAATACAAGTAGTTCAAATTTGCCCATGTTGAAAGAAACTTTCAGTTTGTTTTGAGAAATTTGTGCCAATGATAACGTTGGCGAGCCCAACCTCGACAGTTACTGAGTTGAGTCGTCAATTCAAACATTATACACTTACGGATTTTTTTTTTTTGAGCAAGAAAGTGAGTACAAATAAAGATTGATTGATTA
>JAOBAY020047504.1:0-13535 GCA_025331085.2 Zoanthus sociatus
CTAGTGATATTTTTTTTTTTGTAGAACAAGGTAACTAGATTTACTGCATGTGGACAAACAATTGAACATTCGAAGTACTGTGCCGTCAGAAGTTCCTTGATTGCAAGATCGGCAAACTGCAAAGACAAAGACCACCGACGAAATTCAACACGTATGGCGAAAAGTAAACGGCAACTTTCGTTATTCCTTACAAAATATAATTTTGCTTTTTCTTTAAAGACGTTTATGCATTTGGGGGCATTACATGCATGCAATAAATAGCTAGTCATTAGGACAATCATTCACTTGTCAAAAGATTGAATATAATTGAAACAAATTAAAACGTAAATGATGGCGAACTAACCGTTCTCTGAGGTTTCTTCTGTGGTGTGAAGAACGCCCCCGTGATTCGTTACAACACAATAAATATTTCAGACATTACTGAAAAATCAGGTGTATCAGGTAAAAAATTGTTTTTGTTAAAAAAATTAACGTTTTTGAACTATTTAATTCACCGTCAAAGTTGGATTCTTGCTCTAATACTGCGTTCCATTTAAGTGATTTACATGCCCCTGATATGCATATGTACAACGCTTCATTTAAAATATGCCTGACCAAGGTTGAACTGTTGTTAAAACTTCCCATTTAAACTTATGCGTGGGGCTTTCCTTTAGATGTCTTTCTGCTTCGGATTGTTTAGAACTGTATTTTAATGTTCATTTTGTCGCACTTCACACTACCTTAGTACATTAAACTGGAGGAATGGATATTTCAATCTTCAAGGTTAAAATTAGACTCAATTTTTCTGGTTTAACAGCTTATGTAGAAATTGAACTTTCCAATTTGTGTATATTTATTTCCTAAAGACTTTCCTGCTCTCTCTCTCTCGTTTGCTTGGCAAAACGCGTACGGCAATCGAGTTCCAGCTGGAGCAAGACTGATCCACCTCTGATGATGAATTAAATATAGTTTAACAAACACAATTTCTTACCTGATTTTCACTAAATTTGTTATCTTGGCGAATTATGACAATTCCATAAATATTTTAAGTGTTCACGCTTTTATAAGCACAGCCGTAATTCTGAAATCTCGATATAATAAAACCTTGCTTTTCAAAACTTGTTTTAACCAGATGTGCTAGTTCCTTATCAAAACGTTTCTATCGTCTCACTTTTTATTTCCAGAGTGTACTTAGGATTTGCATGAGCGAATCCCAATTAGACAGAAAGATAACAACAGAGATCACAGTTGCTGTTACTTTGGAAACAAATTTTAAAAAACATCAACGCAACAAATTAGTTTCGAAGATTGCACCTTAGCAGATCCAGTTGATAAGACCTCCTAAAGAAACCATTCATTTCGTTTTGTGATTGAAGAGTAGAAACGAATGGTGTTATTCATTCTAACTTTTGAACCAGCTGATAAAATTTAATTAAAATGACTATTGTTTGTTTCTCTTTTAGAACCCACAATTGGTCACTTTTGAAATCTTTTAAGATTATGCTTGAGTACATTTCAAAAAACATGCTAAATTGCTACTCAGACAGCAACGTATAACTTATATTTTCAAAATCAAATGTTGTAATAAGGGCGGGGGAAAGTATTTTGGATTGGGAGTCACAAATAGTCTAGCGAGACAACTGCCACAGTCGAGTAGTTGACACCTTTTCTCAAATGATACGTTTTAGTCTTCCAATTTTTCGGATGATGAGCAATGGCCAGTTGTGCCGTCATCCAGTGTTTGTGGTGTTACGTACAATGAGCACATAATTTTTTCATCTTCATGTAACTTGAAGGGATCTTCAACTAATTTCGAAACGATATTTACGATCAGTTTTGAAATTATTGAGGGAGTGACAATTTCACTTACTTCTTGCTGTCAGTGTCAGCTAAACTGCGTAATCCAGATAGAATACAACTTTGTTTTTCAAAGCCTGTTTTTACCGATTTCCTTGTTCTTTATGAAAATTTTTCTAACGTCCCACTTTTTATTTTCAGGGTGTACATTTAAAATTTGCAGAAGCCAATCAAAACTAGAGAAAAAGACTACCACAGAGATAGAGTTGCTGTAACTACGGAAACAAAAAACATAAACAATTTAGTTTTAAAAATAAAAGAGTAACCAGGTATTTAGTTTTAAATGTTGAGATTAACCAGTCGGAAAAAGTAACCGTTCAGTTCGTTTTGCTTGAAGGGTAGAAATGACTGGTGTTATTCATTTAACTTTTGAAACCTTATTCCACTCTTACTTATAGAAAGTATATAAATTTTGACCCGGAAGGCTTTCGGAATGTTATTACATAATTTAGAATTCATTAAGGCTTTCAGTCAAAAAGCTCCATTATTTATTAGCGGAGCTCCTGCGGAGCACCATATTTAAGAAAATATCGTATATCCATCGAGTTGAATTTTCAACGTCATGTCCGTCCGTCCGTACATACGTACGTATGACGTCCGTGTACACGAGTGGAATAGGTTTTCCAGAGACTGCAGTACGGTTAATATCTCTTTGGGGACTCCTCTTTTAGGCAGTGCCTAAATCTATATATTAGACCTGTCAAACTTTCAAAATAGCCTTGGATCTCGCATGAATTACTAAACACGGTATGTGTCAAAGAGACATTCTTAAAATCAAAGCCAAACGTTAAAGATCCCAATCAGACTGGCACGCTTTAATTTTAAGGAAACTTGTTACTTTCAGAGAAAATGCGAAGAGTATCAAAATTAAAGACGTGGAGTATAATCAATTAACTTATTTGGCCCATCCTCGGTGTAAGAACCTATGAAGTTTACGAGTGACGTAATCAATGAAAACAATGAAGTCAAAAGATAGAAAAATAAAAACAAAAACAAAACAAAACAAAACAATTGAATTCTTCTGTTTTGATTTATATAAAAAATAACTCTATTCCACTTGCTACTTGTGTTCCATTCTTTGCGAGGTTGCTCAAAGAAAACAACTGACGCTAATGGTCCTTAACGCATGAGGTGTAAGTTGCTATAAACATTAGCCGAAAAGTCTTGAAAAGTTAACGAGCTTCTAAATATCCATGCACCTGCTTTAACTAGGAGAACTAATCATTATTGGTTACTTTTGTTCACTGCGACAGTTCAAGGCAAAGAGCACCAAAATCGCTAACTTTTTTAATTAGTGTTTTATAGTTATGAACGAATTTTGTCATTATTATTAATTCCTGATCCGTTCTAACATGACGAGCTATGTTGTTAGCAGCTCAAACGTTTTACAGGTCCAAACCCATTTTGTACTTGCCGCAGGCTAGTGAACTAGTAAAAATTGTTTTTTGTGAGTTTGAGATAGAACGAACATAATAGTGACAAAACAAACAAAAATCTTCACAGGTTCTTTAATACACCGAGGTAAACCCACTTATTTCTAGAAAAGTAGCTTGCATGAACAGAGAAAATAATCTAAACGGATAAGTTGTTGTTGTTGTTGTTTTTTTGGGTGTTTAATGCATTTTTTGATGTGTTTACAACGTTTTCACGGTCTTTGACTCCTTCAGGTATGGCGTATTATGTTTGTTAGTTGAATATTTCCTTAAAAGGAAAATGTTTTCTTCAGGTATATATGGCGTATTATGTTTGTTGGTTGAATTTTCCTTAAAAGGAAAATGTTTTCCAATGATCATATTTGCATGCAATGGCGTGCTGTGAGTAGATCTTTCAGTATGGCTTCAAGGAATTTTCTTTGTCTGAGTCTCATCGTCGTTCAAAGTAATTTCGTGGATGCAATTTTGGTTGTGTTTTATCAAGCCTCCGTCGCCGGTGTTCATTCTTTTTTCAGCAGATTCGAGATCTCCTCTTTCGGATTTTATTTATTTTACTTTATTACATTTTCCGTGTATTTAGGACCATTCTTTGCTGGCTGGTGTATCGGGAGAACGCTTCGCTGATCATTTCATTTCCGGGTCGCAATTCTACCTAATTATCATATCGTTGGTTATAACAGATTTCCGCTTGGGTTTATTTTTTCCCTCTTTTCTTAAGAGAAAAACGCATTTCAAACCTGGCCACGAGTATCACATAAAGTCCTGACTTCTTTTTCTGCAGTTTGTTTCTTTTATGAATAGAGTTCTCTAGTCTTGTTTTCATACGTGCCTGCTTTGAGAAAAACAACACTAATTTCTGTTCAAAATAAACTTTTTAAAATTACCATTCCCGCTGTGATAGCAAGAGTCAATGACAAACCCAAATCAGTTGCCTTCAAAATTAGTCTGTCTTTCAAACCGCTTAATTACTCTCTCGGAATAGTCTTCTTTCGCATTGACATCTGACTGTGCGTCCGCCAGCTGGATAAGGTCTTCCAGCAGTCCATATTTTTTGAGTATATCTCCTTAAAACTTACCCATATTTAATCGAAAATTTTTGGTGTTTATTTAGATGCCTCACCCGCTTCCATATGAGCCAAAATTTCGAATAATGAAGCCGCAGTTCAAGATATCCAAGAAGCCCTGTCACGTACTTTGGATGTTTTGCCTACAATGTAAAGAGTCAACGTAAAACAAAAAATTCAAAATTTTGGCTTGTATGGAAGCGCTTGAGGCATCTTAACAAATTCTAAACATTTTCATTTGTATTTGGGTTAGTTTTAAGGAGATATATTTGAAAAATATGGACTGCCGGACGTTTAGTAATTTGAAGACCTTGTGCGGCTGTTGGACGTATAGTCACTGCCAGTTTTTTCGTATTAGCAACTGTTGCTTACAATTCCTGTCCTGCACGCAAGAAGGAAAAAGATGTCCAAACAATAAATGGTGAATATTGAAACTGGGGTTACGGCGAGTGATAATGTTACTGCTGAGATAACAGTTAGCTGGTGTTGGATTGGGGGTTGGGGGTTAATTATAAGGTAATCAGTTAGTATAAGAGCTATCTAGGGTTAGTATTATGAGTTAGTTGGGGTTTTTAAGGTTATTCGAAATATTATTTGGGATTTTCGAAATTGTTTTGTTGGATGTTGAAGTTTGTTATGATGTATAACTTAGTAGATCTTAGATAAGTTTTTTTTAATTTGTATTCATTCATTTACCGTTTCCCCTTCGCTTGTGCGCTATTTTTTACTATAAGCAAATGTAAAATGTGGTTTATATAAACTGCCGAAGCGGTGCATGCATGTAACGATAGATAACTAGTTATAAAACAACTCGTGTGTATATCAGTTAATTTAAAAGTGTGCAATGTTGGGACATCGTCCGCGGCGATATGTTACACAAGTCTTTTAAGACGTATATACAAATCATTTAAAGATGACAATTCATTTCAAATAATGATGTCTCGTAACCTCTTTCAAAAATTCCCAGAACAAGTCTTCGCTACGGTTGACATTAACCCATGGCATAAAGGAGCTATCAGACCATATCCATTCTGTTACTGTCGACAAGCAGCAACTACAAGAAGAATGCCAAGAGCAGATAAAACAAAAGGCCAAACTGGACCTTAAACTTCGAGATCTTGAAACAAGTGTTTCTGATGATAAAGATACAAAGGTAAGGGTATGCAGGGCTTTCATAAACAGCCAGCAGCCACTGGAGTTTCTGGAGAGGTACTTTGACTTTCACCACTGGGTACTGATCATCAGCTATACAAAACTTCAAATAACCACCTATTTGGAATCTACCTAAATCATAAAACTTGAATCTTCTGAAATTCCTAAGTGCCATTATCACAAAATCTGACCTCAATATTCTCTGGAAATAAAGAAATACAGTCGGTGTTTTAAGAATTTTTCTAAAGGAGCATGTCAATAACACCTTGGCCTCCCCCCCCTCCCTCTCATACATTTTTAGGACAGCCACCTATTTCAATACATTTTGGTAGCCTTGGGTATGAGTTTGAAGAGCTTTTTACCAAAAGCCACATTCTCTCTTCTTGCCCTTAAACAAAATTGCCGAGGGCATGGAAATTACTTAAATGGAATGCAGTCTTAGAGCAAGAATCCAACTCTGATGATGAACTAAAATACTGTAGTTCAAAAACATTTAACAAAAACAATTTTTTACCTGATTTAGCTGATTTTTCAATAAAATTGCTGTTGTTTTGAATCTGTAATAAACGTTTTCTAATCAGTTGTGTTCTTGTTTTTTTACCACATTTTAATTTTACATCTTCTGGTTAATTGTTGTGCACTGAGGAGGCTGGGTTATGATGTCATTCCGAGACAAATTTGGATCAAGTACAGTATAAGTTTTGAAACTAGCAGCCGAAAAATCTTAAATGTATGGAAAGTTTCAGTAGTTTTGAAATCGCTTTGAAAGAGTTTTTAATGAAGATTTTTGTGGAACTTGCAGTTCAAAATTTATGTGTGTTGATTTCTTTGCTGTTTCACCCATAACAGGATGACATCAAACAACAGCTCGCGACAGTTGAACAGGAGATACGATCTCAGGAGCAGAGACTGGAACAACTGATGCCAGATTACAGCGAACAGTGCAGCCGAGAGGAAGAGCTCAGCTCAGGGTAAGAAAGTCGAAAAATGGACTCTAATTTCATAATATCTTAACGTGGCACTTTGAGTTTGTGGTAAATACATGTATCTATATGCCGTTTTGAGGTATGTACAGTATAACGCTGCAAAGAAGGACGTAGATTTTTTGAAGGTGGCAAAATAGACAGTATGGAATACTTTTGGAAGTTTAGGCTAAATGGGTTGTTAATTAGGTTCTAAATTAATGTTTCTGTTGTTGATTACCAGCAGTTGCTATATACTGTATTGATTTTGTCTTTTGTAACAGGCATCTGCTCGCTCGATATGTCGAACGAGCAGATGCGAGACGTATAATTTTATGTACAAGAACTTAACCAGTGACCTGACTCCCCATGTGAATCTTTGTAGCTCAGTGGGTAGAGCATTATTTTTCTGACCGGTAATCAGAAGGTTGCAGGTTCGATTCCCGTCAATGACTCAGCATTTTTTCTGAGCATTCAACTCGAGGAGCACTTTCTTTCTAACTTTACACCGAGTTGCATACTTCTATATATTATTTATATACTGTATCTTACTATGTTGCATAAATTAAAACATGTGGTTGGTGAAAATTTATGTGATTCATGTATAAAAACATACCTATTTATCTGCCTGTCTGTCCATATCCATCCATTCATTCATCTGTCTATCTGTCTGTCTATTGTAGTACTGTTATTTTTTCAGTCGAGGTGAATGTTAGTTTCCACTCCTAACTTAGAGAACTTTGTTTTCCATAACAGATTGAAAATGAGTGAGCAAAGAAGAACAGATCTTTTTGCTAAACAAGGAAGAACAAACCAGTTCAATACCAGAGAGGAGAGAGACCAGTGGCTGAAAACGGTCTGATCAATAATTTTAAAATTGGAGATAAATTATGTACGGTATTCTCTTTTTGTCATTTGCCCATGATTCTGGTTGATTCTTGGTTTTGACTGCAAGACTTGTTTTCTACTGCCAATAATTTTCACCAGAATTATAATTCCCAGTAAGTCAGCACGAGGCTGGCGGAGCGGCAGCATCATAGAGCCGTGCAAGGTTTAGGCAGACGAAAAAAGTCTTGAGTCAGCCGGAGAGATGTAAGCAGGGCTTGTACAAGTCCTTGAAAATGCTTGAATTTGAAAATTCGTGCTTGAAATTACTTGAATTTTCTATACTCAAAGGGATATATAGAACCCCTAAACAAATTAATTTTAAAAAGAATGAAAAAAAATCAACAATGTTGGGCTTCCTGTGTAAGGCCTATGCCATGTAGAGC
The DNA here is from genome assembly GCA_025331085.2 of Zoanthus sociatus. NCBI lineage: Eukaryota > Metazoa > Cnidaria > Anthozoa > Zoantharia > Zoanthidae > Zoanthus > Zoanthus sociatus. The sequence continues at coordinate 7,719 of JAOBAY020047504.1, forward strand.
CGAGGGTTAGTACGTAAAGCAAAATGGCATTGAAACCTTTTCCAAAAATAGTCCTTGAATTTGAAGGACTGCTCCTTGAAAGTACTTGAAAGGTCCTGGAATTTAAACTTCCTTCTCTTGTATTAATCCTGTGTAAGTAATGTCAGATTTTGATGTAATGCCAAAGAGACCTTTTGTCTTCAGATGGATCAATCACAGTGCGTTAACCTTGTGACGTCAAGGCAGCATGGTGAACAAACAGAGGCTTAATCATTTTATCAGACATTTTATCTGACAAGATTGCCGTAAAAGAGAAACATTTTAATAGAGAAAACAAAGTGTTACAAGAAATTTGTTTATGTTTGTATGGTTTTTACACGTAAAGCACATGCAGAGATATTTTAGTTTATTTTTGTTTCCAAATAATAGAATGAGAGCACCAGTTCTCAGTGCTTTCACAGCTCATTTCTGTCGCCATCGTGCTTTTGACTTGCTCGCTGACACTTAGCGATAGCTCTTACCAGTTTTAAACGCTCAATGAACAATTTCATATACCAATTAGCGAAGGCATGGAACTTAACAAGTTCATCAAGGGAACGTTAATCCAACACTAAGAGAACATGTATATAATAATATTGAATATTTGGATGATAGACCTGTGAAACTCTGATTAATCATTATTTATTTTATGAATTTTTAGAACTATTACAATTAGAATTAGTTATATTAGAATTATTTATATTCATATTCATATTTGAACTTGATAATAACTTGTGGAACCTTGCTCATCCACTATTTATTTCATTGATTTTAGAAGCATTAGAATTTAATTTTTTCATAGCTAGATTTTATCTTATACCCTATGTACAGATTTTTAAATTTTATATTTTATGAGTGTAATTTAGCTTCCGTTACTAATCTCATTTTCAATAAAGTTATTATAGACCCTTGTCACGCTTGTTTGAGTTAGTTAAAAATTGATATTACTGCGATTTAAATGGCAGAAATGGAAAGAGCAGGTCAAAATTAGTAAGTACCGAAAAATTGTTTAGAACTTTTATCACAAAAATTGTGGTAGTAATGAAGATTTTAAAAACACACTTTTACACGAAATTTTAAAAGAAAATGTATGAAAGTTTGCATGAAATTGAGGTTAGTAGGGCATCGCAGTTTAAATTGCAATAATATTAATTTTGACCTGACTCAAACAAACAAACGTGACAAGGGTCTATAATGATTCCTTGATCCTTTTGTAAAGGTAGTTTTTAAAGAGATGTTATAGCTTTATAGAGAAAAAAATAATTCTCTGCTTGATAAGTTTGGTAAAAATTCCAGTGATAAACACAGTGTTATGCATCACATCTGGCAACTATTCTGGGCCTGCAATAAAAGTTCAATATATGGGACCCTAATGAAGGATTCTTATTACTAACCTTTTCTGTAATATATTTTTAAAAATACAGATTGGTGAATTGTTCAACTAAATTCTACAAAATTAATTTATATTCTCAAATATATGCACTTCAACATATATCAAAAAATAATTTTGGAGTTCAGATGCCTATAATCAGTAGGCTAATTAAAAGCTGACAAAACAAATGCATTCTACTTTTGAAGAAGTTATGAAATGGTCATTTCTTTTAGCTCAGGGTTATCAACTTAATTAATTTAAAAGTAATGTCAGCCATTTCTCCATAAAACAACTGGTGACTGAATTGTATGGCTACAAGTTGTCTAGGGCCTCCAAAAGATTAAAAACAGTTTAAACATGGAAAAAATATATAATAAAGCACAGAAACAAAAATATTTATTTATTAATTCATTTGGCTACTGAGATATTATCTTTTAAATATATGATATAAAACTAATAATTCATTTTCAGTTTTCTGATTCCTTGAAAAAAAAATGGCCTGCAGTAAAATTCTCATAATGTAATTTGCAACATTAATATAACGAAAAGGTCATTATTCTATACAACTAAAAAACCACAAATTTTAGAATTTAATACAAAACTGAAAAAGAATGAATAGTTAATCACAAGTGGTTACAAAAACAAAATCAAAATTCAATTTATCACGACTAATACTTCATTTCACTACTAAGTTATATAACCACAAATAATCAACAATCAATCTCTTGCCATTTTAATTCAAGATTCTAATCACTGCATTTCTAATTTTGTTGCATTTAGTCTATTTCTTATTAATGGCAGCAACGATTGTCATAAAACCCAAGAGATATGACTCATTCACACCTAGTATACTCTAAATCCCCAGAAGATAATACTTCACATTCAACCTTATGTTGTTCCTAATAAAAGCTTTTTGTCTTTCTGGGTTCACACTGAGAATGAGGAATGAAATTTAATGACTTTTCCATGATTTTTTTATCACCAAATGTCATTTTCCATGACCAGAAATATTGAGAAATCAAAGAATTCACTCCAACACAACAGCCCACTCTACTTTTATCCAACTTCAAATGAGAATGACACCTTCTGAACACTGAAAGGCAGTGTAACCTGATTGAACATAGAGCAAAAAACTCAAATTTGCTAATGTAGTGCAAATTCATTGCATAGTTAATTTTTTTATATACCACATGCATGCAGAGCATAATGCAACATGCATGGAACAACTGTGTTTTCTTGATACATTTGGGCTCAATCATATCAAAATCTTATTCACCAAAAACCATAGCTCAAGAAAAACAAAATTTCATGACTTTTCCATGACTTTGGCCGTTTTTCCCAAAATTCTATGACTTTTCAGGCCTGGAAAATGCATTTTCAAATCCCATGACTTTTCATGACAGTGTAAACCCTGACTTTTTAACATAATGTTTTCTTACACATCTTGTTTTTGCTTTTTACATAGCTAGCTATCTAACTGTATCTATATTTGCATCACTATATATCTACTGTACCTGTCTTTACATGCTAGACTTTGGAAAGCCAAAAATTTTAATTTTCTTAGAAAATAAAAACTTCAGAAAGTCAAAACCATTGACATTTTTAGATTATACTTGCAAAGACATAAAAAATGAATGGTCATTTAATAAGGTTTCATCAACAGGTTCAACAGTTAAGACAGGTTTAATTTATATGAAATCGTTTTTAGCAGGACAAGGGTTAAAACCAAATTGTATATGAAGCACTTTCAGTAATTGTTTACTTGGCATTTTCATAACTATAGTTTGTACAAAAACATTTTTCAGCCATGAATTATATGAAATATAAGAAAGTTAATTGTCTGTTAAAGAGTGAAAGAAACATAAATCTATTTTTTGACAGTTTATGTTGTTCTGGTAGGAACAAGTGAGAGCACAAAATATATCAGGAAACTTGGATACACCTGAGGGAGGCTTTGATGCACTGATGCAAGTAGCAGCCTGTGAAGATGTAGGTTGGCTCATAACTTTTATTAAATATTTGGTATTTACAGGTATTCTAGGCTCTAAATTTTCTAAAAATCCCTAATTATTTTTTGCTTGCCTTAAAAAGCCTTACTTTTATAGCAGTTGTTTTTAGTTTTTCCTAAAATCCCTACTTTTTTCCCATTTTGTGATCGTGGTTTATATGGAATCTGGAAACTGCATCAGGCATTTGTGGACTAATTTTTAAGATCATCGTTCAGCTTGTATCACACTTCGGACGTGACGTCAATGCCAGCCAGTAGCTTCAGATATCTACCATTCAATCCCATCCATCATTTTACGAGAAAAATTGCAGTCTCAATCATTGTCACTTTCATTGATTACCTAATTTTCATTGGAGTATGTTTCAGTTTAAATATCAGTGAGAGAAATGTAATTACTGTGGATTTTTTTCTACTCTAAATAGTCCTATTTTCGTGATATTTCGCCCTAAAAATCCCTATTTTTCAAGAAAAAATCTTAAGTTTCTTCCTAAGTTATGTTACAAGCGGGCCAGAATGCCCGTATTTACTGTATATATATCTAATAATGCAAAGTCCAGAATTACATTCATTTCATTTCCCCGTTTTTTATTTGTAATAAAAGTAATTTGGATAGTTACTTGCTTAAATTTGTATTTGTTGAAACCCATTTGATATTCGTTTTTTTTCACCTGTTTAATGGAAAGTTGTTAGTTAGAGCTTGTTTTCCTGTGGAAGCTCACATTTTATAGCACTACGAAGCACAAAAATCACATTAATTAACAAATGAATACAATAATTTGGCTGTCTCCAAGTTGATTGTGAGAATTTCGTGAGAGAAATACAATGATACAAACATGCTTTATATATCATCTTTCTCTTTGGTAAGTCAGAAACTAGTAATTTTATAAGAGAAATATTAACACATGACCTCTCATCTGTGTCTTAGGTTTTCACTGTGATGTTCTCTTGAATTCTTCCTCGGTTTTTACCAAGCTGTGAAGGCACAAAGAACATTTTTTACTTCATAAATAAAAAGTCTTGGACAGCTTTTTGATGGAATCTGCTGGTATCACTCTTTTACTGAAACCTCTTTCTCATTCAAATATATATATTTAAAAAAGCTTTTGGATGAGAAATACTGCAAATGGGTAAATCAAATATTAAAAAGAAAATGATCTTATCTTTTTTAAAAAAAATCCATGGTTCTTCAGATATTCTTATTGCAACAATTTGCTTTACTGCTTGATCACTGAGTGGCAGTACAGTCTTAGTACCGCTTCCACATAGTCTTTTACTGACTAATACTGTAGGGGTTGCAGAGACCGGCTTCTCATTGTTTTCCCAGGTGTATTCCATGTCAGTGTTCCATAAAATCTTGGTTATAAAATTCCAAAGTTATAACCCTCTTCTGGTTATATAAACCCATCTACTTGTAAAACAAAAACATTTATCCAGTTATAAGCCCCCCCCCCCCACCCCCATCCCGGACATTAGCCACCTGTTAGGGCGAAACTTCTAAAAACTCCAAAACGTTTTATTTCGATAACGAACGAAAATAACTTTCACAAAAATTATCCCACAACATGATAAAAATGTATTTTTGTCCTCAAAAGCGCGCCATCCGACACCACATGGCTTATCTGTCTCATTTCCGGCACAGGTATCCCAGTCTCGTCTTAACACCACCTCTATAAAAGAAATAGGAAAGATTGAAGAAGGATCATAACTTTATTACTATATTGTGTTTCTTTAGTTTAATATACAAAAAAACCTTGCCACAAACATCATTAATAAAAGGAAGTTTTCAGTGTTTTAAATGTAGATAGTGTTCATCCACAGAAATCAGCTTAATACAGAATTATAAAATTTAGTTTGTTTATACACGTGTAGTTTATAAATATGGTTCGGACAAAGCTGTCTGAAACGCATTTCAGGCATTTGATTTTTAACAAAACCTTTTTTTTATCAACACTGCTGCGACAAAAACGTCATTTTGAAACGTTCTATCTTCTTCTCTAAAGTCCCCTTTCCGGATGTAAACCCCTTCGTTTTTAGCCCACCTAAAAACCTTGCTGAAGTTGTTTAACCCAGGGTTTATAACCATAATTTTAGGGCATTTTTCATAAAAGATTTTCCTTGAAACCAATTTTCAGATTATCAAATGGACAAAACCTAAAAAAGATGCCAGACGCTTGGTTGTGTTTGTAACAGATGCCCCATTCCATGTCGCAGGTGATGGCAAAGTAAGTAAATGAATTTATCTTTGATGAAAGAATTTAAAATATATGTACAGTTAAATGCATTTTATAAATTATATAATACTATTTAAACAGTTTATAAAAAAGAAAAAGTTTTACACCGTAGTAAAGACCCGGGGATACTATTTAAACAGTTTATAAAAAAGAAAAGGTTTTACACCGTAGTAAAGCCCCGGGGGGAG
>JAOBAY020047542.1:0-13532 GCA_025331085.2 Zoanthus sociatus
GAAGATCTTCTCTCTAAAATTGTTCCATCCTGGGATGGGTTGTTAATGATCACTGGTGACATGAATATTAACTTGTTTGATAATCTGGATCCAATGGTGAAGAGATATAACAACATACTGCAGTCATTTAATCTTATGCAACACATCACAAAGCCTACCAAGAATTACCGAAACCTCTAAGACTCTTATGGATCACTTGGTCACAAACAATCCAAGCAAGATTTCTCATGTTGATGTTCTGCCATGTGACTCAATAAGTGACCACGATGCAGTATATGCGACTATTGATGTGCGTGTGTCAAAGTTTGTTCCAAGATATAAATATATCCGAAATGAAAAAATATTTGAGGAATCTGAATACATCAAGGATTTCACGTCACTTCCTCTGAATTTGATATATGCCTTTGAGATTCCTGATGATCAACTTGAAATATTGAATTCACTTATTACAGAATGTATAAACCGACATGCACCTCTTAGACGAGTTAGAGTTACACGCCCACCGGCACCCTGGATGCAGTCCAATGAAATAAGGGAGCTGCAGGTAAAAAAGAACCGATTTAGAAAACAAGCTCATAATGAGAATACAACTGAATCTTGGCAATCTTTTCGGGCTGCACGTAATGAAATCAAACATCTCATAAATAAGACAAAGTAAACTTTTATGATTAAAGCACTCTCATCCAAGCAACCAAAAGAGGTTTGTAGGGTTATACATCGTGTACTCAACCCAAGTCCACAGCCAATACGTGCATGTCCAGAAGAACTTAATCAACACTTCGCTTGCACTGCTCAGAGAATACTAGGTGTTGATACTGATAATCCTGATCATTTACTCAAATTGCTGAAATCTCTACCTGAAACTGATGATTCAACCTTCTCTTTAAAGAAAACTACACCTAATGAAGTCATAAGATTAATTCACGAACTAAGATCTAATTGTTCTACAGGAGTTGATCAAATACCAGTAAAGTTTATTAAACCTGTGGCTTCCTGTCTTGCATCACCACTTACTTATATTATCAACAAGTGCATTGAAACATCTTCATTTCCCAAAACTTGGAAAACAGCTAGAATTTCGCCTTTTCCAAGAAAGACCATCCAAAATGTGCAGATGACTTTCGACCAATCTCAATTCTTCCTGTTCTCTCAAAGATTTTTGAGAGAATTGTCTTAAAGCAAATGCTTACCTTTATCGATGAAAGTGTGTTACTTGGTCCACATATGTCAGGATTTAGGAAAGGCCACTCGACTGCCACTGCTCTTCTTGGCATTCGTGATGATTTGATGCGATCAATGAAAATGGGTGAAGTTTCCCTTTTGGTTTTCGCAGATTACTCAAAAGCTTTCGACACAGTACAGTTTAAGACAGTCGTCAATAAAATGTACAACATGGGGTTTTCAAAAGGAGGATTGTGCAATCTTCCCACAATTCCTTGCGCACAACCCATATTATCGAATCGCTAATGACGCCATCACTCATTTCAAGATGGACGCCCTGAGAGAAACATCTCACAATGCTGAACTTTTTTTCGATAATAACTTACTTTATCTTCACTGTTGTACCATATTGCACGAAATTGAAGTAACAGTGCCAAGTTTACCTTTTTTGGCTTTGAATTTGGTTTACTGCCACTTTAGTTTTGTAAATTCTCTCGCCGAAAGGCGAATTTGCATGATACCGAACAGCGAGAAACTTTTAAACAAACTTAAAGATGTGAATTCCCCCTGTGTTATTGAAGTTTTATCGAGTGTTGTTTTAGAGGTAAGTTCTGTTGGTTAAATTATCCTAAATGTCATATTTCAACTTGTGTTCGAGAATTGTTAGACGTATTATTTAATCACATAAGCGTTTTCTTAAAGACTCGCCAAATCTCGATGGTACACACATGTAAGCGTGACAGAAAAGAAGTAAATTTGTAAATGTTTCTGGGATCCTGTTTCTGATTTAGAACCAAACACCGAAATGCCCAAGCTGATTAACACGAACGCTGAGTTGTGTAATATTTTATTTAGTATAAATTGCTGTTAAAAATTGTAAGGGAATATGTTCTGACGTTAGGGCACGTGAAAGGCTTTATTTGGTAACACATAAATATTTATTGCTTTGGCGTATTAAAATTGCAATCTTGAATGCTTTACTAATGGCAAAACAAATGATATAAAAGTTATTACTTGTAACTGTGCTGTAAAATTAAAAATAACATAATCACATTTCTTTAATACAGTTTCCTCCTGATGAAGTTGAAAAAGAGGAAGACTCAAAAATTTTATTGATCTGGGACTTTAAAGTTTCAAACTTAACAGCAAGTGCAAAAGCTGTGGCTCCTTACATCACAAGGATTAATAATATATTAGAATGCCCTCTGCTTGACATAAGCAAAGTAACATGCAACTGCTCTAAGTTCCCACATGTGGACTTAGTGATAAATGACACTAATGTTCTTCAGAATGGAAAAAAGGATACTCCACCTCAAATCCTTCAGCACCAACAACAACAGGAAGGACAACTGCAAGGACAACAACTGCAAGGACAACAACAATCACAACAACTGCAAGGACAACAATCACAAGTGCAAGGACAACAACAATCACAACAACTGCAAGGACAACAACAATCACAACTGCAAGGACAACAACAATCACAACAACAATCACAACAACTGCAAGGACATCGGCCACAGCAACTGCAAGGACAACAACCACCACAACAACTGCAAGGACAACAACAACTGCAAGGACAACAACAACTGCAAGGACAACAACAACCACAGCAACTACAAGGACAACAACAACCACAACAAGTGCTAGGACAACAACAACAATCCATTCTTGGCAATATTCATGTGGAAGTTTTCAAGCTAAAAGGAAGTAGCTTTCATGAACACTTTCAAAAATACCTTCGAATGTGTAAAGCAATGATTGTTAAAAAACAAAATCCAAGCTTAAGGTGCATTCTGGAACCTACAAACAAAAGGGATGAAAATGCTGTGGTTGTGCAGGCATTCCTGGAAGGCACCTGGAACCCACTTGGTTATATTCCAGGTAAAAAAGTTCCAAAAGTTAACATTGCAATTATTAAAGGAGAGTTGCTAGAAACAACATTAACAAATGTTGTATATCAATTTATTCACGACTTGGGTCAACACAAATATTTTCCCATTATTAAAGTAACAAAGAAAAACATTTGGATAAAAGATTTCAAAGATTATCAATACAATGACCCCATACCTCTGAATACATAACAACTTTATATATTTTCAAACCTTTATTTATGTACAGAATAAAAATGTTGATAAAATACAAAAGAAATTTGGATTTCACCCTGGATTGTAAGCACCAGGCTCAAGATGTTATTTTCTATATTCAATTTGTTGGTTGTTAAGTTACTTTCAAGGGTTGTCCACACAAGAAACTTTTAATGAGAACTTAATATAGTATTTCAGGGTTCAAAATAGCTGCCAACGATAGCCTACAAATTTTGGACTTTGCCAGCCATTTTTGTTTCCACAACACAGTTCAAGTTTAAAGGGCAATTGGCGACTTTTTTGCTGATTTGGTTCTTATAACTGAAAACATAATAATTTCGCTTCCAAATGGAATACATTTTTTAAATTTAACATTTGCAAAATGATAAAAAAATATATTTGCTACTTTATTTGTCTCAGTATAGCTTGGTCCGTTTTGCAAACAGGATATTTATTTTTACCTGTCTACGAAAACAGTTGGCAAAAATTTGGGACCAACAAAAGAGCTTATAAAATAAAACAAAATTTCAAAACGTTATTTTTTAACCCTGTATTTGTATGTGCTGATTCAAGTGAATAATTATTTGTAAATGTCATAAATTTTAATTATATGCAATATTAGCTTTTATGTGAATAACAAAAATTGGAGATAAAAATGGTTGAAAAGAAGCCAAGTGAGTTTCCATCATTTACTACATTGTAAACTATTTTGAAGCTGTTTATAATAAAAAGGCAAGGAATTAAAGAATGTTGTTTGTCATTATGTAAACTACAAAACATTTTTCTGCCTTCACATCAGATTTACTCAGGGAGACACAAAAATTATGACAATTACACTTGATTTCAAATGCTAATTTGCACATAAATTATTTATCATAAAGCATTTACATCAGGCAAATAATCTGTTGGTTTATGAAAAGACTGCCTTATTGTTTTTCCATGTCTTGGGGGAAGAAGAGCTCTCGCGCTTACAAAAATAGAACTGTCTTCTCTCTGGTTGACACGAAGGCGATGCAATCGAAGAGGATGGTTCCTAACTTCCACAGTTTCTTCATCGATTATTGGCCTTTCATCAAATGCAGGTTCTTCTTCCTTATATCTGTCATTGATGGTGTAGTAATAGAATGGGAGAGTGCCATCCATTCTCTTTGTGAATTCCCTAATTTGATAAAAATTTTGAACACAATGTTATTTACCTTGATGTAAAGCTATTTTAGTTTTTCATAAAACCAACTGGCATGAGATATTTTACATTATTGGAGTAAAGTTTTTTTAGGACAGTCAAACTAAAATGGTTATAAGAAAACTACTGAATATTTATTTGTGGTATGACAGGATATTCATGCAAAAAAAAATGAAAAATGTATATATTCAGTGAAGTGGTACAGTATTACTTATTGCATTTTTAGACATTACATGCATGAAAATGAAATTTTGTCATTCTAGTTCCTTTATCTGACTCATGATAAAAAAAATTATAATAAAAAATACATAACATGTCAAGATCCAGATATTGTTTAATTCACTTGTTTTGCTACCATATACCAGTCACTTGCAAGATCTTGCCATGTAACAATCTCTAATATACCTTTCTTTATGTATATGATTTGTTAATAATTATAATGCATATTACATTATACCATAATTTAACATAATATACGAATTTACTATAATAACAAAAAATAGCATATGAGGTTTTTGGGAAGATATATGATATTTCCTAGCATTTATGAAGACAACGTGTTAGGTTTCTGAAAACACAGGAAATATAAAACATGAGCAACTTGGGAGTTTCAAAATGCTGAGGGTGTATTGTTAAAACCTACAATATGGGTTTATGCGAGGTTTGTTTGTTTACTTTATAACATAAATTCTACACATCACAACAATAAAGCATGCTTTTTCTACAAAATACACTGATTAAATATGGGTTTTTGACCAAAAACACCATGCATAGGGTCCTATCTATTTTCTAATATAAGGCCATCATCAAATAGTGATTGGCTATAAGCATTGAACACTTAAAATGGAAAATAGCAATGCACAGTACCTAACAGCTTTAGGCCAGTAGTCCTTGAAATCTTTTAAAGTGAAAACAGTGCCGATATTTCGGTGCACAATGCCAAAAAAGGTCTCCAAGTCATCTGTTCCACTGGCTCTGGGGTGTTCAGGGTATCCAATGGCATAATTTTCTCTCCGTCGCATTTCTTGACTCTCTATATTGGTTGTCACTTCAATGACAGTTTCACGTGAAAAACCTCTGATGTTTTCTATTGGCCTTTTAAGAAATAAATTTGAAAATACAATCTTAAAGTGTATATATCGCTTGTGACGTTTTTATATCAATAAAATGACCTTATTCTTCTAATGGTGATGGTAAAAAAAAAATATTTTTGATTACGAATTTTCTTCATGATGTAATTAGCACTTAAAGTTCTAAAATATCGCTTCCACTTTCAACTTGACCGTGCAAGTGGGAGCTGGTAAAATTTTTGTTAAAAGTTAACATCTTAACTAATTTTATAAGCAAATATTATGACTGCTTATGTAATCCATGAACACTGTTACATTAACATTTAATTCACTAGTATAGTGGTCTGAATTCATAGTTTTTTTTTTCATTTATCTATTAGTATATGTTTAGAAACCTTTAAAGTTTATTTCTGGTTTTACTGATAATTTACTACTTCGTTTATTACAGAACTTTAATATTTCTATTGAAATGGTAGACTTGAACAAGGGTCCTCCGCATTCAAATCTCAAACTCTGAACACTAAGCCAAAATGCATCCACTTATAAAACTGAGCATCAAATAAATTTTTGTAAACACAATACTCTAACCTATTGATGTCAACTGTGGAGAAATCATAGTTAAGTGTATGCCATGGCATCCATTCATCAATAATGTAGTTCAACATATTGTAGTTATAACGCGATCGTTGCAGTTGTGTCAAGCCTCTACCATCTGTCGATTCATGCCAGTTAACAATAACTTCAACATATCGAGCTTCCTCAGTGTGGCCATGCTTTTTAAGAGATTTAACAACGGCATAGGAGAGTAACCTCTCAGCATCTTTCAAGCTTTGCTTTCGTTTCCCCACCAAAGCTGCATGGGTTAAACCACTTTCAGGATCTTTTAGTACATCATCAAAGGCTTCATAATTCAGGGCCTCACATTTTCCTGCCCTGGTACTTGTGGCAATCCTCTTCAATACATGATTGTGATCACCTCTGTCATGTCTTATCACACCGGTTACAGGGTCGACTTCTGGGTTGTAGAGGTACAATGTGAAATCTGCGGAACCTTGTAATTTAAGTTCATTGATGGTATCACGGAAGATGCATGTTGCTACAATGGTCTGGAGCTTATCTTTAAAGCTTTCAGGGGTGTCTCTCCGGAATGGGTATGGTGCATAACCATCAGGAACTAATTTTCCTCTTACATTTGTGACAGCATCTTGTATGCTCATTGGGGTTTGAATCAGACCATGAATTTCAAGTATGAGTTGATTTGGAATGGCAGGATGTGGTCTCTGTACAATGGGTGATCCATCAGGTGCAACTGTGGATGCAATTCAAAGTAAACAATATAACTGGTTGGTAATGTTTCCATTTAATAACATGTCAACTCGTCAAGAACAAAAAATTTATAAGTTAACAATATAAAATACCTGACAGCTCACAATTACGCTACTCAGCTTAGTGTGAAAGATTGCAACATCATTTTTCACATGCTTAAAACTATTTTTATACAGTTTTTTTCCTATTTTGAAATTAGAATTTGTTGAGAAAATTTTTTTAGATTAGCAAGAGTCCATAACAGCCAGGTGCTCACATGGCAAAATTTGACTGTGTTTTGTGCTTAGTTAAAGCTACAACAAGTTCTATTATAAATATCATACAATGAATAACGAGGAGCATTTCCTTGAGAGTTCTGATTGTCATTCGCTGTACACTTTGTCTTGCATCATGAATAAGCTGCCAAAGGTGCAGTGCACGTGTCTCTCCTCGGGTTCGCAGACTACAAAATTCCCCATCGGTTGTAGTTCCTGTCAAAAGAAGGTTCATAAAGTTATTCAAATCAAATAATTTCATATCTTGTTTCTCAGCTTAGCAAGAATTTCACCCCTTAATTTTTTTGATACATACGAAACCTACATAGTGCTGTGATGTTTTAATATAAAACTTTTCAAGGAGAGCTATATTTAACATTAGGTAATTTTCACATTTCCTTACATAATTACAACTAAACAATATAAGTGGTACTGAGCAAGTGGAATAATTAGAAGTTAAAAAACGATATCTCTCAAACTGCTAATAAGGATTTGTCACTTGTTGTGTTTAGTGCTTAATAGGTTAATGAGTCTGAGAGTATGCATTCGCTTAGCAGCTATTTTTGCCTACTATAAATAATAAATCTTGGTCTTAAAAACTATGCTTTTTTAATTTTGATGGGAAGGGGAAAGAAGTTTACTACAAATTTGAAGCTCTGGATGGCCTAAATAGAAAAGGGGTTCTTCATTCACAATGAGGTAATAAACTTGAATTAATATTGACAGTTAATAATAATAATTACCAACAACTGTTAGTCCTCTCTGCATCATTGCCTCTTTCACTTGCTTGGTCAAATCACGAATGTACTGAACTCGCAGTGTTCGGCATGGCACAAACTTTACAGGCAATGCATATGGCTTTTTCAACCTTTTTTCATCTGAGACCATAACAACTTCAATGTGATCAGCAGCTACCCGTTTCTTCTTGAAGAGATTTTTTAGATGCCGTGCAACCATATCCTTCATGTCTTTCAGCTTGGATTTGCATGATAGGAGCTGTCGCTTATCACATTCCACCTGATTTAATAAAGCCAAACAACTCTCATACATAACTTTTAAGCCTTGTGCCTCTTCTAATAAGCTTTGATATTCCACAACTTCCCAGTTTGCATTTTTTAAAGTTTGCTCAGAAGTGTTTCTGGAATTGTACTTGTCTCGATATGCAACAACTGCTTCTTTAAATCCATTGGCCAAAAATTTAATATCAATATCAATGTCATTGACAATTTTACAAACACTTGCACACATTTCTGTATGACTTGAGGGAATTTTATTATGGTAATGTAGCCTATCTTCATATTGCTGTCTACAGCTTTGCAGTTGACCATCTCCTAAATCCTCATCTCCATTCCAAACTCTTCTCGTGGATTCCATCAAGGCAGTCTTAACATCAGTGCCATCAATTTTAATCCAAAAACGACCATTTGGGTTGGCGAGCTTCAGTTGGTCTAGAGCAGCAACCTGGAAAAATACATAGCTGTGTAAAATAAACTTTTATTGTCCTTTGTACATAATAATCAAGCATTAAATTACATTTTAATGAATTTTTTTCCCCCTTTAATTGGTACAATAGACTAACTGCAGATTTTTTTAAACTGAGCCATGAATTATATTATGAAATTAAAAGTAGAAACAAAGAAAAGTATCTGGAAAAAGTTTGATACCATGGTTGCAATTAAATGAAATATTCTCAGCAGTTTAGTATGACATATATTACGATATTGAGAGCTTAATGGCAGTGTGCTTAATTTATACATTTTAGGTGATTGTTGTTATGTTAAGTTTTTCTTCATTTGTGGAATCCAAAACCCACATAGTAGCAACAATTTTTCACTTTTTTCTCCTTCCTTGTAACCATAAGCAACCACTGAACACTATACTGAGACGACAATCAAATTGTGTAGATTTGTTATAAAAACCTCAAATTCTTCTGACAATGCCAACTTAAACTATGTTGTTAAAGTAAAAATCACTGGCCAAGTCCAAATTCAGCCAGTGATCGCTGGCAGCTATTTTGAACCCTGCATTTCTTCTTCTTGTTGGACTAAATATTAATATCCAGTTTGGTAAATTCAATGATTCTTACCTGTACATTGAAAGTTGCATCAAATGGGGACTTTTCATTTCGTCTTGAGTGTGTTGATCTGCTTCTGCATGGAACATTAGTCCGTGCCTATAAAATAGTTCACACAATATCAGTTCATACCTCAGCCTGCAAGATCTATAAAAAAAAAGTTAATACTGTACAGAAAGTATATTTTATTTAGGTTCAAAGAAAGACTGAAGGATATAATGGGCTATGTTGTTGAATGTCAATAATATTCAACAACAAAGCTTATTCTAATCAAATGGTGTTAATTATGCATCTATACCAACCAAATTTCAACAACACCAACACAAAAGTTTATTTTGATAATATACCTTCATGGGATTGCCAACATCACTTTTATCCAACCCACTCCACATAGGCCCTGCAAAGAGTCTTTGAAATCTCCCTGGAAACTCTGCAGAAAGGGTTTCAAGCCACAACCTATAGTCGTTTGGTTCTGAAATCTAAATAAAATAAGTCTTGCTTGATTTGTATTCTTACTTATTTGTAATGTAAAAATAATAAAATGTTTACCAAAGACCAAGCATTGTGGTTCCTAAAAATCTTCATATTCATCTACATTACTCTAAGTCATTGATTGATTTTACATAAAATTATAAACTGCTATTTTGAAAAAATAAATTATTTTGAAAATACCTTTGTTTCAATATTATTTAATAATGTTTATATTTCATATACAAATGGAAAAGCACTCCCCCAAGCATATTGTGATTCTTATGCAAAAATGGAAAAAATGTTATATATAACTAGATTTATTGTAAGCAAACATTTTTTAAACATAACAAGAATGAACTGATTAACTCTTTTACACAATGCAGTGACGTCATGCTTGCACTAATTAGTGCAATTATGGATTTATGATTAAAAAATTGAAAATAGCCTATCGCGTCTCACAATGCTAAAACACTCCTTTATAAAAAACCTCCTGCATTCTGAATGTTAATTGAATCACCCAAAAAAATTAGTCAGTTCATCCTTGTACGTAACAATTTAATATATGGCATACCTGCATAGTATTTGTACAAGTGTGGAACTCAATAATGTATTCCACAAGTCCAAATGGCATTCTATCGACTTGCAGCAATGGAACTTTCTTGTCCAGTCTGTCTATTGCAATAGCTTCACTGAACTTGTACACAAGATTATTTTTTTTATAATTTTGCAATCTTTTCATGGCTTCGATTGAGATTGAAACAAAGTTTTCAGTTTTAGAGTCAATTCCACTTTTTTTGGCCAGCAAAACAAATAGACTGTTGAGGGATTCTTTGAATGTGGTGTCAGGTAAAGTAGAAAATGCATCCATTAGAAGACCTTGCAGGTCAACTTTGTGCTTTTTCAAGAGCTTTAAAATAACTGTTGCTAAGTTCTTTAACTGAAAAACTTCTAAGAGGCTCAATGAAAAATTAATGATATTTTCTATCTCTTTTGAGGACATGTGGGCCATGGCATTTTTAATAGTTGGAGGTACTTGTGTTTTTTCTTTTTCACCATCTTTGCTACTTGTGTCACCTTCAAGGTACTCAGCAACATCAATTCCAAAGTCTTCGTCAGCTTCATCAAGAGATTTGTACTTTGGTTTCAGGTTTCGAAAAACCTCTTGCCGTACAGATTTCCCTGATAAAGAAAAAAAATAGTTTAAATGCTCTGAATATAAAATAATATTTACATTCAGTGCATCAGGTGGCATCTGTATTATTCGAGTATTTATGAATATTAGTTAATATTATATATTATACTAAATATAGATTTAACACATAATCCTTATACTTTTGTTAAAGCAATTTAAAAACAATTTTATGTATTTTTTTAAAATTTTATTTTAGTTTAAGGCTATGTTGATATTTAATGAAGAGAATGTTTAATTAAAATATTTCTGTTTAGGTATGTGTTGGTAAATGCTAAAATAAAGTTCTTTTCATCAATCAAAGAATATCTAACAACAATTTTTGCTTGCCTAGCTGATACATGGACTTTCAAAATTATCAAGTTTGTTCCCTCTTTTATGGTTGTTAAGTAGAACAAAATCAGTGAAGAAATTTACCTGATCTAAAAGCTTTGGGCCCTGCAGTTTCATTAATGTACTTTGCGGCCCTCTCCCAGAAAACATGACGTGATCCAAAGGTAGGCCAAACCTTATCATCGGGTATTTCTTCATTGTGAAGAGCAATAAACTGAATTAGGACCTTTTTTTCTTTTATCGTCCATGGGTTGACACTCCTCCTTCTTGTTGGTGAGTAACTCAACTGCTTCGGTGAACAAATGGCCTTCTTTACAATTTTTCGAGCAACCTGTAAATAATAGATTATTTGTTAATATCAATGGCTTATTCTTCGATTTATTTTAAGGATGTCATTAAACGCTCACCTTCTGAGATGGGCTAAGTGTACTTGTGAAAGTCAAAGACGTTTTTGTTGGTGTCGCAGAAGTCACTTTCGACTGTTTTCTTTCTTTTTGAGGTGTTTTACCGTCACTCACGTGTTTTCGCTTTTGAATAAGCTCTTCTTCCATAATATATCTGAAAATAAGATATAAAATCATAATTATAACATGAAATTTTTCATTATTGCAACGAACACAATTTTTATATCGAGCAACAAACATTTAGATCGCGACATACACAAATAATCTTTGAGTAAAATTGCGCCAAAATTATCGTTCGTTGGAGCAAAATAACGATTTTAAATTAAGAGGTCCAAAGAGGTCCATTAAGATTTTCGTATATTACGATTATTGATTTCCAGATTAAAAGAGTTGTAAGTTTTAAATCCCTAGTGTAGCGAACACAATTCATGAATTTATTCAAGTCGCATAATGAGATTCAAAAGGACACGTCACAGAGACCACTTGAGCAATGGTCCGGAAAGGGTTCTTTTATCAACAAAGCCTCAAAACAATTACTTTAAACACTTCATTGAGCATAAATGAATCAATTGTTGAGATAAACAACTTACCTGTGTTCGTTAATGCCCCAAATCTTTACTTAGAAAAACACGCTTTTTCAGTCGTTACTGTCCGCCATATTTCCCTACGTGTTAAAAGAACTCGCAAAGACTTGTGGGACGACCGCTCAATCCTCCTTTGGGTTTTCAAAAGCTTTCCTCCTTTGGTTAATTAATTATTTATCCAATTGATGTCATTCTGAGCAAATTGATGATCGGCGTTCTGGCATGGAAAATGTGAACTTTGGTGTTCCACAAGGCTCCATCCTGGGGCCAGCCATTTTCAATCTTTATGTATCAGACTTACACGATCACGTACAGTGCAGTTGTTCGCAGTATGCAGATGATACTACGCTGTGTCTCCATACTAAAGTAAGCAATCTAGATGACGCCATTGCCAACATGAATGATGATATTAAACGCCTGGATCATTATTCAAAAGAATCTAACCTTGTAGTCAATAAAACTAAAACTAATTGGATGCTGGTGTCCACAGCTCAGATGGACAGGGTACATTCACTAGAACATAAACAATTAACTTTGTCCTACACAAGCTCCATTTTGAAGCGTATACAAGTTACTAAGCTGTTGGGTGTACATCTGGATAACCATCTTACCTGGAATGAACATATTATTAAGACTTTATCTTCAGGCTGTAGTACATTAGCAGTTTTATAGAAAGTTCGTTATATTGCTCCTATGTTTATAAGGAAAAAATTAATTGAATGTCTTATTTTTTCTAAAATAGATTATTGTAGTGTTGTACTAAATCCCCTGCCTGATTATCAGGTGAAGCGTTTACAACGCCTTCAAAATTCATGCGCTGCATTTGTCCTTGGGAAGTTTAGTAATATTAATGAAGTTTTAAGTCTCGGTTGGTTACCCATTTTTGAAAGGAGGGAGTATAATTTATTAAAATTAGTTCATAAAGGTTTATATAATGAGGATCTGCCCAATTCACTTAAGCTAGAACTTCACTCTGTTAGTTCCTATAATTTAAGATCTTCCCGTGCGCCCTCATTAAAGGTTCCAGAACCTAAGAAATCTGACACCTTCCAAGACATGGCTGCTAGATCTTTTAACAAATTGCCAGATAATATTAGAACTATTACCCAATTATTACTATTAATCAATTTGTCAGAGCAATATGGAAACATCTTTTTTCCAGAGCTAAAGCTCGTCTGGAATAATTGCATATAGGTAACTCTTGGGAGGATGGGTGGAGCAGTGTTGGATCTTACTATCTGTTTACATTTTCTGGCCTATCTTTTAATTGCTATTCATTATGTATTATTGTATTTTTATATGTATCAATATCTATTGTGGGATGGGTGGGGCAGGGTGGATCTTAGTATATGTTGATATTTTATCGCCTGCCTATAAATTTTATTTTATTGTTTTA
>JAOBAY020047576.1:0-13532 GCA_025331085.2 Zoanthus sociatus
ATTACTGAGTTAGATTACTTCATAAAGGTTCTGTAGGTACGTTTTTACCTTATTGTTATTATTACTGAGTTAGATTATTTCATTAAAGTTCTGTAGGTATAGTCTAACTTATTGTTAATATGACTGAATTAGACTACTTCATAAAGGTTCTTTATGTACATTTTTACCTTATTGTTATTATTACTGAATTAGACTACTTCATAAAGGTTCTATAGGTATATTTTTACCTTATTGTTAATATTACTGAGTTAGACTACTTCATAAAGATTCTCTAGGTACATTTTTACCTTACTGTTAATTTCATTGAGTTAGACTACTTCATAAAGGTTCCGTAGATACATTTTTACCTTAATGCTGTTTTTACTGAGTTAGACTCTTTCATAAAGGTTTTGTAGGTACATTTTTTACCTTATTACTGAGTTTGTTGTCAGTGCTAATTATACTAGGTAAAACCAGAGACCCAACTTACATTATAGGCATCTGAAGAAACCTGTTTTCTTTGCTTTTATATTAACTATAATTTTTTTTTCGTGTATTATCTACTTCTGTCCAAAAGGACTAGAATATTGTTGCAAAGTAAAACATTTGGAGCTTCAGAAGAGTGAATATTAGGACACGTCGGTGTCAGAGGCGTTGAAAATAAAGAAAGTTTTGTGATTCAACAACAAAAAATACATTCTATTAACTTCACAACTCTTCACGTTGGACGATGACGATTTTCACAGCGTTGTTCACTTTTTGTTATAAGAAATAAATTATTGGATTTTGCTATGTTTAAGTAGAAAATACAGGAAAACACAAATTGTTTGACCATGGTATTACTTCACTCCAGAGAGTTGAATAAAAACAGGTTTCCTTTTCTAAGCTTCCTGCATGGATAAGATATATTTATGACAGTTTTTCAGTTACATTATGAAACACTCCAACGAAGATGTTATGTGAGTACACGTTGAAGTGGATTAGAAGCTTGTTTTAAACCAAAATATGATCCCTTTTGAATTATTGAATATAAAGCAATCATATACTTTGAATGTCTTTTATTTTCTTTATTTCCGTATTGAAGGGAAATATAATTAAGTGTAAATTTTAGGAAATGTGATGCAGATAACAAGTTAAAACGAAACGTAAATAAAAAACTAATAAAAAATTTTAAGAAACGAAAAATAAAAGAAGGTAGACTGAGTTTTAAAACGTTTTCGTTTGTGGCATTCATGACAGATAAAATAAAAAGGAAATAGTTTAAGGAAGTAAAAGAAAAAACCGAAACCGAAACTAGATCAGGATAGGGAAACTGGGTTGACAGAAAAATAAAACTTTGAATGGGTAGGCAAGAGCATGGAACACAACTGCACGAATTACTGTAGTACAAACAAATAAATTTATTAGAAAAACAGTATAAATTGGAGAAGCAACAGCGGCAAGAACAAAGAAAATTGTAGGCTAAAGATAAGAAATGAATAAATTCGAAAAACCATCCGATGAAGAAAATTGAAAAACCTAAACACCGATAGTGTTTTTTATTCAAAATTTTATTCACTTTTTCCAACATGCACGGCATGTAGCCGATACAAAGTTCAATTTATAACATTATCAAAACCAAGAAACTGAAAGAGAATCATAGCAAATCAAGCAAACAAAACAATTACAAAAGAAGAAACTTTTAAGTAAATACTAATCGTAAAAAAATGAATTATTATGCCAATATTGCTACAACCAATTATTAAAATGAACTCGTACACCATCTGCACTGTCCGAAGACAGTGGTAAAAAAATAGAAGTTATGTATTTTAAATTTTCAAGAAGCTATTGAGTAAGCCGTTTATTTGAAACGAAATGATTGGTGTTATTCTAACTTTTGAATCAATTGATGAAGCCCTACAATACTGTTCATTTTTTGTCTTGAAAATATGAAATGATTTTGAAATAGTCATTGACTGTTTTGTATATAGATTGACTTTTACAAATGCATAGTAATGCTGTTTTTAAGATCTTAGCATAGAGGCAGCTATTTGAATCGAAAGAAGCCATGATTAATCATTGTCATCATTAATTATATGGTAACAATTTTCTGTTTGTTTTAAAATTTAGATTTTTAAAAACTGCATCAAAATATTAAAGAAGATCTAAATGAAATTCATACACCTGTTTTATAGTATATACAGGCATTTTACTTCAAACTAGTTACTCTCTTACACCTGTCTTTCCACCAGTATACTTGCTTCTCGGATGCTGGTTCTTTTAATTCTTACAGTACAAACAAAACATTTCGCTTTGCAAAAATGATAAACATTTTTCTTGGATAATAAAAAAAATCTTTAGATAAAACTGAAGTTGTTCTAAAATTCGAAGGACACACAAGTTTAAGTTGGTTAATAATAAAGATGATGTCTACCCTCGACAGCATTGTTCATGCAGTATACCATAAATTTCTATATAAAAAAGTTCTTTATAACAAGCAGCTTGAGAAATACAAAAATAACTTTGATGTGAATTCGTAAAAAACCAAAACATGCCGACAATGGCCTGGTTTTTAACTTTTAGGGGGAAAATGGATGATACTCAGTTTGATAATATAAATGATGTATCAATCTAGATGGATCTGTGCCAGTGGCTACAAGATAACTTCACTATTTGGCAACTTTGAGACTGACTTGTTTAGTACGTTGTTTTTTTAAGTTTTCAGGCTAAAACTAAATTAATTCAATCCTCATGAAAATGAAAAACGTTTGAAAAAAGCACAATCCTGCACGGTGTATTTGGTCGCGAGGGTTCTGTGGATTCAACCTCAAAGGCAATATCAATATGTTTAAAGTTATTCAAACGTTAGATGTTGGCTATATACTAAAACAAATGCAACAAACATGCAAATAGCAAAATAAAATACTTAATCTTAGCTATGAGTCTGGAGCAGTGACGAAGAAACTTAAAATTTCAGTGAAAAATTATGAATGGGAATTAATCTTATATCTTTGTGAACACTATAAAACACTGTCAAAAGAATTTAAATTTTTAAACAATTGCTTTTCAAGACTTCTACCTTTTGAATCACGAAAAACGTGAATTGTCAACAGAAATAAATTCCTTCATCTTACAATAATGTCTTGAAGTGAATTTTATCCAAATGAAAATTAAAAATTTTTGATCCCAAGGAACAGAAAATAAAAAAATATTGCAAAAACTACAAAAAACGCTTTAGAATTGCAGGCGTGAACAATGATTAGTACAATCTACCTACAAACCAATGAAAAATGTTTAATATTTTTTTGAAAACGTCTCTCTAAAATAAAATTACTAAATGGTGCCAGAAGAAAAAAATAATTTTGAAACTTTTCACGTTATGAATGCTCTCTTCTAACAAACTGAGAGCAAAGTAACAATTATTTAGATACTGTTGAACAAATAATTGTGAAATTTAATAAACAAAAATCCAATAGAGCGATAATTTAGGATTTATTTAAGAATAATAAAGATGGTTTTGACACCATAGAAATCAAATTTAAAATGATACAAGGATGATACTAATACGTGTTATGAATCATTGCCATATATACATATATATTCATATATATGTTTATATATACATATGGAAAAAAGTCCATTCAATGCCAAGTCTAGAGCTGAAACAGCTTATACGTTTCTGAGTCTTGTGTGTTATATATAGACTTTTTTTAAAAAAAACAGAGTTGCAAATAAACAGTATATGAAAGAGTTGTCTTTTCCAAAGACATCAGCACGTACCATTTGATAAACAGGAAATGCTTTGATGGGTTCTTACAGGATCAACTGCCAACAAATCACAAGTTTATACTTTCGCACTTAAACCAAATCTCCTTATTTTTTATATTTATGACTTGTTATACAGTAGTTCTAAAACTTGTTTTCTATAAGTCTCAAAGAAAATGATGGTCAAAATATGATCTGTTAATATTTAAACAAATCATTTATAATCATAAAGCTTGTTTGACAAGGCTAACTTAAAACTCATACAAGAAGCCTTAAACCTTAGCGATAACGAGATTAAGAGAAGTTTTTAAAAAAACTTTTAAAAACACCTCTCCTCACACTTATAAATTGAAACGTTAGAGCAAAGTAAACTTAAAATATGTAGTAAATAACGTTTTAGAAACCCTTTCTGTCATTATGAATATAAGTATTTATGCAGAGTCAGCTGACTACATCAATTAGTGCAAAAAGCAAAAATTGTACCGACGCACACCCTGGCTTCTATGTTGAATATACATGTTTGATGAAATAAAATTGTTTTACCAGCTAGTTGTCGGAAACTAATACTTTAGAAATAGAAACTTAGATCAAAAATAATTCGACCTATTGAGAAGGTTTTAGAGGCTAAATTAAGCAAGAAATTTTTAAAATTTGATTCAAGCTCGTTATCAAAATCAGTACGACAATGTGAGTTACATTTTTTTTCATGAAATGATTCATTTTGACAAGTGTAAAGCTTTTTCAAAATAGTTGCTATACAATACTTCACCGATGCGTTTAGTAGGCAATGCTTTTAACATATCAGAAGCTGTAAGAAAAATGCATAAAATATACCATGTTATTTGTTATCAGTTACATTTCAAGCAGAACCTGTTTCAGTTTGAAACTCAACAAATTAAAAAAATAGTGTCGTATCGTTCAGAGTATTTTTATGTTTTAGATAGAACCACACCACTGAATAAAAACTAAATAAAGAAACTTCATCTTTTAACAAATAAGCTTTGTATTTTTTTTGTCATTTTCATATAAATCAAAGAAATGGCTGAAATGACTCCAGAGCTTAACTCATCATGCAAACACGAAATAGGTACCGGAGTGATAAATACCGGCTAGTCTATAGATTCTGTTGCTTTTGATGGTCAGATTCTTTTTCTCAATTTCTTATCTTACTTTGAAAAGAAGAGATTAAAGTTTTTCTTCTTTCCAACAAATTACTGGTGCTGCTGAAGCCCATTATATCTGGTCGTGTTCTTGTGAAAGTCATACTTCTGTTCTTTGAAACACTTCTACACTAATATTTCAAGTTTCGCCAAACTCACTCAGTCTAGCAAAAAAGCATTACATTCGTGCTACTAAATCAACCTAAAAGATAGAAAAGGGAGATTTGTTTTTTAGAGTTTCCAACGCACACACACTTGCAAAATTTAACGTGAATCGTGAAAAGAATTCTATTTTTAACTAACTGATTACCAAAGAAGAGAGAGTTAAATCATTTCCCACCAGCATTTGCAATAGAGACAAGAAAGATCTTTAATAGTTTGACGAATTGAGCAAGTGCTAGTCTAAAAACTTCCTGGTAAATTCAATGGCTAGCATGTAACAGATTTCTAGTTAAAGTGTTACTACAGAGGTTCATGCTGCCTACAGTTTTAAAGCTGCTGACATTCATAATTGCTAGGGAACTATCATTTTCATTTTTGATATCTTAACACATTCAGAGCATTCAAGAAACATTACTACACATATAAATTTAAACTTTTCCATGTTTATCCAAAGACATAATGTTTTAAAACATAAAATGCTCAATTTAATGGCTTTGTTTGACATGTAGCTAAAGTAAAACCTTCCTCAATGTACAAGTCCTCACATCTTCCACTTTTCCATTTGTTAGTATTTTTAAAACAAAAGTGTGGAAGAAACTGTTAAGTGTTTAAATTACTTTTGTAGCAGTTCAGAAAATTAAAAGTTTGTTAATATTGGGTGTTATGAGATCATTTCCAAGGTTAACTACATACCAAGTGAACATGCAAGAGGCAACCCAAATCCACAAGTCACAAGTATTACAGATGATGAAACACATAAATAGCAAAACATCAAAGTAAAATTTGTTGGCTCTATAGCCAGTATTTATATAAATTAAGACAATGAAGGTATACCTTTTACTATAAATAAGCAACTAATCTCCAGAAATATTGAAATGCAATTTATCGGTGCACTAAAAACTCTACTGCGCTTGTAGCACTGCAGTATTGGCAACAAAGCTTTACGAAGGACATGCAGAAAGAAAACTGCAGCAGGCAGAAATTGGATCCCAGAAATTTTTGATTTGTGTTCCTGTTCCCATAAGCTTATGCCGTTATGGTTAAATACAACATCTTTGGTAATTCTTAGACTCCAATAAACACTTTGGGGCCACTGAAATTAAACCGCAATGTCTTGTTTTATAAAAATTTATTAAACCAATTGGTCGTAGGGCAGCACGTACTAACAGTAACACGTCACATCCCGAACGAACGGAGGCGTTCCTTCCCACGTTGAGTTAAATGCTAAACTGTATCTCACTTAGCTTGACTTGGTTTTAATCCATTGAAGCGAACTTCGTTCTTTATCGAGTTTCTTTCTTGTCAGATAAGAGTCTTATTTAAGAACTGCATTTCAAATCATAAGTCATAGAATGAAAATCACTATGAAGCTGAACTCATATCACTTTCACATTTCGATGTGTTTAATCTTAACATTGATATCATCACAGGTAAGGGCAGGATCAAAATAACAGCGGTTGTAACAAATTGCTAAATAACTTAACGGTGTTTTGAATTTGAAAGAAATACCGCAGCTACTTAGGGTTCGTTTACATCGCTAGTTTCAATTAATCATAAAACAGCAACAATATATACCTGGAGACACATTTATTCATTAACCAAATTTCTTTTCCTTCTCATTTGTTTTAGAGCTAAGAGCAGATGTTTTTGGATACTTCAGTCTTTGAAAAATTGCTTATTAGATACGATCACGTTTAAAAGAATACAGTGCAGAGGACAAACACCACTTTGCACGTATAAGGTGTGATTTGGGACAATAAATCAATGCACTTAAACTTAAAATGAGAATACAGATACCATAGGTCAGGAGGAAGCGTATATTAGCTGTTTCCAGAACGTACATCGCAAAACCAATGAAAGTCCATTTATTTGCAGCAGGGATTTCTTTCGACCTTCATTAGAAATTGCTTCAAAAGTTGCACAAACATGAAGACCTTGAAAAACAATGAAGACTGCAAGCCGAGAAGCGATCGGGTAAACCGCCAAGTTCAGCAGACTTCAGATTTGACCTCCAACATAATGGCACAAAATTTCCGATTTAGGTTTATGTCGCAAACTAAGGTGGACTGTAAAACCGTATAAGAATTTTTTTTTATTAACAAGGGAGAGAGTTGCTTAAATACAAGGGCATAGACCGCAATATCTAACTTTTTGGCATGAGTACAGCTATACATCACACGATA
Source organism: Zoanthus sociatus (assembly GCA_025331085.2). Classification (NCBI taxonomy): domain Eukaryota; kingdom Metazoa; phylum Cnidaria; class Anthozoa; order Zoantharia; family Zoanthidae; genus Zoanthus; species Zoanthus sociatus. The sequence goes on from JAOBAY020047576.1 coordinate 7,229, forward strand.
AAATCAAAACGTGTTTATGAATTTCGAAATAGCAAAGTTCTTACCTTGATAAAGTTTTACCTTGATCGGTAATAATTCAGTATAAATGCAGATACCCAACGTTTTTAAGTGCTCTATCTTCAAACTATAGCCTTATAACTAAGGGAGCAGTGACCCTGTTTACGACGACGTTCATCCGATCCATTCAGTATCTCCCGACCGCCCGCTCTGCAATCAGTGTCACTCAAGCATGAACGACATATTATAATATGTCGGCTGCTAGAGTTCGCGACATGGCAATTTTGTCTGCGTTTTGACCACAACGCAGTGGGGCAGCGGTGTAGAAATCGGCCGTTCGCCCTCTGCTATTTTCATGCAATCGATTAGTTTTAATAAAACTGGAGGAAAACACCAAGGCTTTGCTTGAGAATTTACGTGACAACCAATTCGTTTTGTGGCGGTATTTTTACATTGTCAAAGCTGTCCACACAAGTAACTTGTGGCAATTTGCATTGGAAGTGATTAGCGAACCGAAGACAAGAAATCACTCATTAACGAATTGCAGTGGTATCTTTACTTATAGAAAACTAGTTGTTTTAAGCGGAATAGTTACCGATAATTGGGAAAATAATTCTGAAATTGCTCGATTTGTCTTTTCTACTTTTTGTCGTTGGATCATCATGCATAAACAACGAAATACAAAATCATTTGAAAACGGCGTATTGACGCCAAATTTAAAAAAAACCTTCCATTTTTTTTTTATTTTCTCGCGTTTCTTTTATTTCAAGTTGAAAAAGCCTATATATAACAATGGAAAATAAGTTGTGCTATTCACAACTGCTGCGTGGAATTCTCTGATGTAAACAAGTCAAATAAGAAAAAAACATGTAAATTAGGAGCACGTAACTTTTTCTTTGATAAATACAATTACAGAAAAGCACTTAAACCGAAAAAGAAAATCAAACCGTTTGTAAGTTTTTGCGAGAATACAGTGAGTCATTCCTGTTTTGGACCGTTCGACCGCTTTTCGGTTCAAACATAGGATACTCGTTTCCCTGGGGCGAAAATATGTTTTAAAGTGTTATATTTTTGACCTTTCAATAATATGATCAAGTATCTCGACCTGAAATGATGTTTCCAACTTGTATTAAACAGCTTGTTTACAAAATGTTGAAGGTCGGACTAAGGTCAAATGTTAAGTTATGTTGTTTACTTTTAACAAAAAACTCTTTTAGGAGTTACTCTGAATACCTGCATTTAAAACTATTTCTGTGGTATACATTACTGGATCCATAAATTCAGTTTATTGGCAAGTGCCGTTACCATATTATTACTTCCACTATATTGCATAGTAATAATGTAAATTAGCGCACGTTCATGGCTTCTGATCTTTGTTTGATATTTCTTCATATATCTTCTTTATTAGAAACATGAGAATTTTTGTAGACGATAAAAGTGAAAGTAAGTTCTAAATTCATGAATGATTCAAATATCTTCAATAATAAAAGAATTTTTCCACATAAAACTTTGACTGTAAAAATAACCTGAAGAAACAATTGTATATATGTAAATGTTTAACACTTCTTTCCAATCAGGTCTAGACATAATTGTCTATTTATGTCATTAAAAACCTTTCGTTGGGACGCTCTTTTGTATAGGAAAGAGGAGCGTATGTTTAATAGGATCTTAAGAATTTTTTTTTAACTCTGTTGATGAGATATAAAACGTGTCATTCAATGAATGTTTTCTTTCTTTATGTTCTTTGTTTACCTTTAAATTGTGCCAATCTACTAAAGATGTGAACTGACATCACATTTTTTGTCATATGTTCAGACTCATTTTCACCATACATCTGAAAGTACGCGCCTTGTTTAGCTTGAAGCTTAGGAGTTAAGGGTGGTTTCTCGGAAACTGATTTTCTATCATATGAATTCAACTGATAAGAAATAATTAAGGGGAAATTTAAGAAATAACTATTAAAAGGATGATACTAAAGCCGAAATTTGAATACAAAATATAGAATAAGTATGGTTTTGCAAGTTATCAAATTTGTCAAATCACTACAAGAATTGCACAGTGTTTTAACAAAACCTATATAATTAAATTAAAGGTCCCCAAACACAACAAATTATAAAGAACACGGTGAATAGAAGCAATGGCCAGTATGTAAACAATGTGCAACACAACAAACACGTGTAATAGAAACCCCAAAACCTTGTAAAACGGAAATGTCATGCGCTTAAACAAATGAAAGTTAATATCAACAGAAACACTGAATTATTCTGTTGGGGCTCTTAAAAACATTCTAAAACACTCACCTAACTATCATATAAAACCCATTTTATGTGAAAACGTTGAATTATTTCAATCAGCATTCAATGCGAAGTTGGGGATACCTCGAAGGTATATAGCTGAAAGTGAAAGCAAGTTCTGCCTAATGAGAAAAGACACGTTGTGTCATGTCCCTGCTTAACATATTTCACAACGAGTTTTTGTTTTATCAACGCATGCCTAACACGTTTGCTATGTATTTCCATCATAACACTGCACAGTAATTTTTTCAAGCTGTGTATAGAAAATACGTCCCTCAAGCCACAAAAAGTGGACACTAAAACCCCGTCTACACACACAATTTATATGTGACAATTTCTATTTGCTAGTGTAGCAAACGTTGGTAGCGGGTGAGCCTCAATGTTAGCTGAGTGTTCAGCTTTTTCGGTTTAGAATAACGCCAGGGCTTACCTCTGAAATTAAAGGACTACCTGCCTCGAATAGATCTTATAAGCAGCTGTTTCGGTATGGTGTTAATTACGCTAAGGTTTACCCCTAAATGGGTAACAGAGTTTACACCTGAACGGGCTAGCTGCCACAGCTAGATCTTATAGAGCAGCTGTTTTGGTGTAACAGGTTTAATATTGTTATTACTCCAGGGTTTACCCCTGAACTGGCTAGCTTCCACGGCTAAATATTAGAGAGCTAAAGCACCAGGAGTTCTTACTGTCACGGAGGCCAACCGGAACTAAACTGTTAGCAGATTTGCGTACCTGAAGTCGTCATGCGGTCGTGGTGGTCATCACCGATCTAGGCCTAAAAGCCGCTTTTTGCCTCCGTGTTGGTCTGTCAAAATTGCGAGGTTTTTTCGTCAAAGTTATGGCTTCAGGTACCGAACAAATTGTTAATAAATCTTTTAAGTAAATAATTAACTTACAATTACTTTAACAGTGACTTTTACTCCAAGTTCTTGCCGTACGTGTAACCAGTTTTACAATCATTTTGTTTACGAACTGACTGAGCTCTTTAAAGTTGGTTTTCGCGCCTTTTTACCCAGCGTGCGACCGTCGTTGTAGCGAGTTCGCCGCGCGCTCGGCTTAAGTTAAAAAATGGCGCCAAAAACGGCGCTCTCAATCCAGTCTACTCTTGGAAAATTGACCTCCGTCGTGAAGAAATATTTAGGGACTTTAAGATGCAAGGACGGCAACGACGACGCGAATGGCACAAAACAATAGTCTTAATTACAAAATACAGTAAATGCACGTTGGAATGTAGCAAGCTGACCACCTGCTCGCTGTCGTCCTCATTGATACGCCGTGAAAAGCTCACTTTTGAGGTTCTGTGGAGAACATGAACGTCAAACAAAAAAAATTGGCAGTCCGTGCTTGCCTTCGAGAATGAACCTTTTCCCATTTACTTGTCGAGAATCTTGTGCAAAGTCAAAACGAAAAATTTATCGATGATCTAAAACGGAAAAATTAAACGAGAAATAATATTTTTCACAACTGCCGTCGTCTTTGCTTCCGTACTAGTTTCTTAAAGTCCTTTCCGGTGCAAGGCAAAGCTAGCAAACAGGCTCAGATTCTCACAAAAAAATAAAATATGATAGTGAAGTGAAGGTGATAATCCACTTTGGTGGTATTTTACAACGAATATACACCGTAGGAACTTTCTCATTTACATGAAATTTTGAGTATCAACTACTATTGTTTATATAAATTTTCCAGCCTACTTTTATTGAGTGGTTAAGCAGACTCTCTCTACCCTCCTAAGACCATTTTTTCGCTACTTTTAGTGATATTTTTGATGATATTTCCGTCATTATTTTCAAATGTGAAACTGATCCGATAATCACATCACAGATTGAATGAATAGGAAGTCTCTTGAATATTTTGTGTTTTTTTGGATGAGATTTTAGGGAGGAGATAGGTTTTGTAAGGTTTTTTAAAAAGAAATTTGAGTTTGAGGGAATTTTAGTGACGTTTGAAAATTATTTTGGAGTTAATAATTGATAGACAATCGCCAAATCGTTCCCTAACGAAAGTTGCGCTTTCGCATGGTCAGGAGGGATCGACAGTTTGGCGATCGTCTTCAAAATTCTTTTAACTCAAATACTTGTTTCAACTCCTTCACTATCCACAAAAATTTAGTTTAGAGAGTCCCCTTAAGCGATCAAACCAGCTCTAACCTGTTTCTTAGCGAATCCTCATGGCATGCTATAATCAAATTCAAAAGGTAGTTGAGGCCAGGCTAAGTTACGCCTATTACTGCATGTTGGAGTTTACTGTATATAGCTTCCTAATACTTGAGTCATTATTTTAAAAAAATAATATACTATAATTTGAATTTAAAGTTTAAAAAGACAAATTTCTACTAAAGAGTGTAGAATAACATAAATAGATGGAATCATTTCTATTAGTCATATACCATCATATAGATTGAACTTTTAAACTATTCTCTGTTTGATCACAAACGAGTGTGGACCTCGGTCCGTACGAATCGAAACAGTACCGTCAATATGGCTTAATCCAGTTTACGGACTATATTTGTAAAAGCTCTATCAAGAAGGTTGGTAATCCAACGATGAAGTCACTTGCTAATAGAATTCAAAATATACACAACGCTTTGCTAGGCAAATGCTAGAGGTGAATAATATAAATGGCGACAGCAAACTACTAACTGTTCCTTTTTTGAATGAAAAAAAAAGAACATTATATACATATGCCGCAAGTGGAAATCGAACCCCTGTATCATCACTGCACTATCACCACAATCTTTCTGGCAATCGATGAGGTAAGTAAATTGCAACGGGGTTCCACGGCGTTTTTACATTCAGGAACAGGACAAACTCGAAGATAAACTTCATATGTTCGTGCCACCGTGTCATATCCTCTATATATTTTTGTAAATCAAGGAAGCTGAGAATTCAATTGGCTAATTTTTAACCTAATCGATTGCCACCAGGGTTGTCGTTCAGTGGTCAACACACCTGACTAGTAACCAACCTTTTCATAGAAATGCTAGCGAGGCTGAAAACTACCCAGATTTCATACCTATACCAAAGTGAGAAAAGGCAAAAAATCTTTCTCTGAATTGGCGCCTTTAGAGTGACCGTAATATTTGATGAAAGTTTACAAAACCGAGAACATCGGTTCCCTATAAAGAAAGATTAACTCTAAGAAAATAATTTTCAGGAGTAAGTAGTGAAACATTCCGTGAAAGTTGTCAAAAGCTCAAAATAAATCGTAAAAGAAATGTAGCAAATACCTTGTTTTAGAATTTATCAGCATGTCGTTTAAAAAGTAAGTTCAATGTTTAAAAAAAAAACATTTGTAGAACTCAACCAGTATTTGAAGTGTTTTCACACGTTTTCAGCCCCGATTTAGTACCGACCAAAAATCGCCATCTCGAAGCGAACTTGTCAAAAAAAGTCAGGAATCTGCATGTTTTCAATTCCAAGTGATCGCCACCATAAAAAAAAAGTTGGTAAAGGGTTGAAAAGTGAGAAAAAATGTTGCAAACTGCTTCATAAACAAACCAAACTTCAAACTTGTCTAAAAGGAGGGAAAGTTGCTGGACGTGCGTCGAAAAGCATAGCCAAATAAAATAACTTGAGTGTATACTCTTATTAAGGGTTAGCTACTGGGGGAAGTGAGTAGTTTGTTTACATTGTAAATTTGTAGAATTGTACACAATTTAGGTATCCTGCTGATGAACAGTTACTGTTTTGCTATTTTTTTCAGCAGCATTATAGCTATGTCTGTTCCGTTATCTATTACTATGGTGAGTATTAATAAAAACTCTCTTGAAGAATAATAAAAGTAGATACAAAAATTCGTTTGAGGCTGCCAGTCCAGTATCATTTTCAATATCAATTTATTCAATTTTTGAAATTTGTAACGCAATAAAAATATTGATACGAACCAACTTTGCAGTTGAGCAAGAAGTTATGAAAAAAAAAAAATTCATTAACTTTTCTTACCCACAGGGGGTGGAGGTGCCATTCTTTTGGGTTTTGCTACCAATCCTTCTGAGGTTCTTCCTCCCTCACTCT
>JAOBAY020047594.1:0-22988 GCA_025331085.2 Zoanthus sociatus
ACCTTTTGTTTTCCTTTGAGTATTGCTATTTTCTTGTGCTTCTATGAATTCATTAACTGACTCTACCAGCGAAAAACAAGGATAAGAACCGCTTGCATGTTTCTCCCAATTATCAACGAAGTAGATTGACAAGTTGTTTGAACGGCGGGAAAAGTTCATATCAATCACACGTGATGATATGAAAATCATGCGCTCTGATTGGCTGTTTTTGATATCACCACTTGTGCTTGATATGGGTGGCTGATACGCGCTATATTTTACCAATGTACTATGTAAATATCGAAGTAAAAATATGATAAATTACTTTACTAATTCCTCGGCTTTTTTGTTGGTTATGGTCAACTCAAATAAAAATAGCAGGGGTGAACACTGAAGCTTCTCACGCTTTATTGATTGCTTTAATCATGAATACATGGATGTTAAGCTGGAGTATAGTAACAGTAGTTGATCTTTATGTTATTGCTAACGCTACTCCAAGGAACGGATCCACTCTTGGAGTTATCGTTGTCATCGTCTTCTGTGTCCCATTTTATCCACTGTGGGGATACCTTCATCCGTTTCACCTGGAATAAGGTAAAATGTCTTACGTTATTGAAATTCAACTCAACATATTGATGTAAGCTGGTAAAAAATCTCTTTAAGGGACACCCAAATGCCAAAAATAAAAGAATAAAAAAAAAGTACAAAGAGCATACCCAAAATAAGAGAAAAAAAACCCGCGAAGATCGCTTATTTAGTTAGCTGTCAAAACTATTTCACGACTAACTTCTTTCAGTACAATATAGTTACGTGTCTATCAAATACATATGACCGTCACAAACCACCGCCATTTTGTTTTTGTACAGAAAGTTGCGCGCAAAACAAATATGGCTTTTCTCAGTACTGCGGTCACTTTTTACAATATTATCATAAGTTATATCCTGGACCTCAGCCTAGTTATCAGCTCTAGTTACAGCCAAATGAAGCAGTGACTTGTTTCGAAACTCGTACTGTAACTGTCAAGCTTATACAGCCAAATGAAGTGGTGACACCACCTTTTGAGTCTAACTGTCATTTTGGTACAAACAAGAGAAGCAGTGGCACGCCGTCTCTAAACTCAAAACTCGTAGTGTAACTGTCAAGTTCGTACAACCAAATAAAACAGTGACACGTTTCGAGTCCAACTGTCAATTTGCTGCAAATATGAAAAGCAATGGCACGTCTCGAAACTCAAAACTCGCAGTCTAACTGTCAAGCTTGTACAACCAAATAAAACAGTGACACATTTCGAAGTTCAAACTCGTATTAAATCTAACTGTCAAATATATAATAATAATAAATTTGGCAGTTAGACTACGAGTTTGAATTTCGAAACGTGTTATATTATAACTTTTATAAGAGAAAGTTTACCTCTTGGCAGTAGCGCGACGCCGGTCCCATGAGAAGGTAGAAGTTATTTTTAGTAGGGAGATAAATTGAGTTAAACGCTGAGCCATCTTTTCGACAACAATATGACACTCTTGTGTTACTATCATATCCACCAGTTGGCACCATCCCACCATAGCTGTTACTGTTATCGTCATCCTCGTCATCCCAATATATTGAGCCAGGTTGAAAACCTTTAGTAACAATAAGAATAAAAGTAGTAATAAATAATGAACTTAATAATGATGCTACAACCTATGCTAACGATACTGCTAATGATATTTGTAATGGTATTGATTTAATGAGTATCATAATGACACTGGTAGTTCCGGGACAGTAACACTGGTTTAATTTGTATTGCCGAAGACCCCCGAAGCGTGATACAAGGAAGTAAGCCTAAGTCAAAACGCTAGCTGTACTTTATATATCTACGGCAATGATCAAATTTTCTTTTCCAATAATCAAAGAACGTTTAATCGTTTGCCGGTCAGATTTCTCCTTCCATCTATTGCGGGACTTAAAAATCACTTACAGATCTATTGTAAAGCGTAGGGTAATGATCACGAAGTAATTTGTTTTGTTCGTACGTGCGTTCTAATCAGGGTTCATACAAGTTTTCACTTAAACGTTTCCAAAACTATTCAAAACCACTTCCAAAACTCCACGATGAAAACAAGCAAAAAAGAAACATCATAATGCGTGGCATTATTCCGTCTTACACGTTGAAAGAGGTCAATGATGCCTACATTAGTATTGCTTTTCGGTCGTGATGTCGTTTCAATACAAATGTAATGTTTCCATTGCTCACCACTTAAGTATGCATATAGTTGTTATTTTACAATTATGTGAAAAAAAGAAATGGCGGGTGCGAATACCGCGACGGCGCGCAAAATGCCATACAATATTTATTTTATGTACCACAGAATCGAAATAAAAATTAGAAAACCGCTATATATATATATTGACACTAGCTCGTAACAGTTTTCGGAGGCAGAGCATAACATTCCAAACGCTTTCTATCAGCCTATCAAGGGCAATTTTCAAACTTCTCAATCCCAGGTCCTAGAAAAATGAATTATCAAAAACTTTTCAACATCCGTAGGAACCCTTTCTAATAATATTCATATCGAAATGTATGTGAAACGCTGTACCATATAACACTGTCAACCAGTGCCAACCATTTTGGAGGATATATATTAATTATCCCCCGAAGTGGAAGTGGCTAGTGGTGGAAATTTACCGAGCCGCAGTTTTAGTATTAAACTAGCAGGTGAAGAGCACTTTTAAAAATAATTTATTTTAAAAAATCTTATTAATTATAAAATCTGGCCAAAAATTAGTTTTACAACCAGTCTTCCGCAATCTGTCTCCTGTGCGAGCAATCAAAGCGCAATCAACTTTTTTGCGTTTGAGTGACCGAGGCACAGGATATTCGGTGTTTGACGAACCAATCAGAGCGTGCGGAAAGTGCTATTCACCTGCTAATTTAATACTAAAAAGGCCAATGTACGAACAACTTCTGGTGACTTGTTAAGCAATTTAATATAGTTACATGGAAATTTAAAACGTTTCGGTCATACGAGCTTCATCAGTTGCAGTGAATAAACAGTTTTAAAATTTCTTTTTATAAGTTTATAATGTTTGCTAAAAATGTGATGGTTTATAAAGGCATTACACAACATGTTATAAAATACAAAAGCATAATTTAAAATGAGCTACAATGCCAATTTAAAAAGAAAAAATGAATATAATCGTAAAAAATACAATACATGAACATAATTATGAAATAAAACAACGCCTAAAAACCATTAAAATTAAAAAACAATTCCTTAGGGTATTACCTAGCTTAAACAAAGACGAAAAACGAAATAGTAGAAGAAAATTCATGGACTGGAGCCAAAATTACTTTACCTGTTGGGCACTTGTTATCGAACATATAGACACAGTAACTCCCGGGACTCCATTCAATATCATCTTGAGTCACATGCGTTTTGATACAATATCTGTCTTTCAAGTTATTTCTAGAGAGGTCTGCAGCAAAATTTTGTGGATGTGACCATGAGTTACTCGCATCATCGTCCTCCGTATCATATTTGCGCCAACCCTCCTTCCATGTGCCTTCCGTGGGGCATCCCGTGCTAGGTTTAGGCAAGCCGTATCTTCCTTCTGGCCAAGTCAGTGGAATTTTTAGCATTGGATCTGCATGGTACACAGAGATTTGTTTTTCATCTCATTCTTTTAACATATGGGTTGCATTTTAATTTGTACACTGTTCTTTCTGCAGTTCAGTTTATGTTTTATATATTTGAGATATGGGGAGATGAAACTCTCATTTTGTTTTTAAACCAATTAATTTGTTTTTGTTTCAATAAACATGACTTATCTTATGTATGGTTCTCATTCTACAACCGTTCAAGTTGGACTTAAGCGAGGTTTCAAACTGAGTTTTTATTTTCTTTTATAACGATCTTAAATAAATTCCAATTCACAGTGAGCCTGGGCTGCCTGTGTTTGAACAAAAATTCTACCGGAAGTGATTTGTTTCGCATCTTACAGCTCTAAAAAGGTTAGTTACAACTCAACCAGTTTTTGTTTTATCACAACAAAATCTGGAAGTTACATAAATATTGGATAAACTTATACAATGTCAACATCCTCCTGTTTTTTTAGTAAGCCATGCTAACAACTGCGCACGATCAGTGACCACAAAGCTAGAGGTTTGGTCGATGTGGTGTTGTGTCTATCGGGATGATAATCCTACGGGCGCAACACTTCCTTCATTTTAAGACTCAAACACTCGTGTTTGCTGAAAATGATAAAGAAGTTCTGTACCAAACGCCCGGATTGTACGTGCGCGTCCTAAAAATAAGTTTTAACGCCTTTTCCTTGTCGCTTGTTCGGCTCCTCGGGTGTTCGTAGGGATTTCAGACAACGATTACGTGCATTTTTTATAAGAAAATTTTTACGAGATCAATTTTATACGCACAATGAGGCTCAGATTGGCTGAAAATTAAAGTGTCTATATCGGATATTATTATTCTTGCCCCATTAAACTTTTTTGACCCGAAGAAAACGATGGTAAACTTTATTTTTCGATCCAAACTTTTTTCTCATCATTTTAAGCCTCAAATCCTTAATTTTCGAACGAGTTTAGGGATTTTGGCCGCGTCGGTCCTGGGTTGTATATTTCATTGTGATGACGGCAAACTCGGGACATGCTCTGCTGCACACAGATTTTCTCTTTATCAAATGTTTCCTCGTTGGATTTCATTGAACGGTAAAAACGCAAGAAAATAACAAGACAAAAAGCCGACTATCGGTAAACCACTGAAATTAATGCTTTGACAACAAGCAATGATCATGGTTCCAAGTTTGACGTCACTAGACACCAGGCTGCCAATACTCGGCCAAGAGCTTCATGAGCGGGAATCATGGAACTTTTGAAGCTGAAAAACAGGCTGAACAAGACTTTGTATCAAAAAAAAAAAGAACTTTACCATCGTTTTCCTCGCGTCGAAAACCTTAAATAGGGCTAAAATAATAATATCCGATATATACACTTTAAGAACAATTTAATAACAAGCTCAGACTGACGCTGAAAAAAAGTGAAAATGTTTCTTGTTGAAACTTTCCTAAATCTTGTAAATCCGTTGGGCAACAAAAAATGACCTCGTTTTTTCAGACTGTGAGCGAGGACTGCGAGAGAGAACAAAATGCATCGTGGTCAGTAATCTTGGATAAATGTACAGAGATCTCCTCAAAATACAGACGATCAGAATACATTTTCAATGAATAGTTTTTCATGATCAATTTTTCTTTTTGTTTTGATTTTTCAATTTAAACCGCATACAGAAATTAGAACAAAATTAAGTACAAGTTGAGGCTGAAGCAGCTAAAAAGTTAAGAAAAATGAGCCTCGCGGCAAAATTTACTGGTTCTTATAAAGAAAAAAAACGTGTAGGTGAAATATTTTTTGCTTTTCGGGTTTTCATGATCTGCTCTCGAATTCTCACAAACGTTTGCTTCGCTTTTCACCAAGGTATGAAAGCACCCAAAACATGTATTGCTTCTCAGTTCAAACAAAACTAAAACAAACAATACGTAAAATGAACTCGAAATTTTTATAATGAATTCGGCTTTCGCCTCGTTCATTATTAGATTTCTTGTTCATTTTATCGCCAGCGCGTGGGTATATATGTAAACAAACTACTCTCTTCCAGTAACTAACCTTAAATATTGTGACATTCCTATGTAAAACACACTTACCGCCTGGTATTTTGGCATTTCTATAACGCGGATACTCTAACAGCGCTGTCTTTATGTTTCTTCTAATGGATTTCCAATTAGGACAGTTTTCAGCACTTAGACGGTCAGCGTTTTCCAGCAAGTCATCGTCACCACTACCGTTGTCAATGCTGCCAAATGTCTCGGGGGCATCTAAACTCATTGAAGTATTTTGAGCATTGTTCTCTTTCTTCAGGTATAATGAAGATATGCTTCTATATAACGGGACCATGAACAAATGAATTGGTTCAGGCAAACTCTCAGAACCCAGATGAATAGTCTCGGAAACTTCATCTTCGCTTGAAGTCTTTACCTCGTTTTGATTCATGTTGCTGATGTCAACTGACAGAGAAGCACTGAATGCACCATAACCGCCTCCGACAGATACCGAATTATCGTTCTTAGGTAAAGGTAAAGAATAAAATAAGAAAAAGTCGGACTGCTTTATATCCTCTATGTGAGTAGGATGGGACATATTCTTATATTTATCTATTACTGATTTATATATTTTGTAATGAAAGCTCATGCTTGTATGATGTGGCTATAATGGCATCCAAGCATTCAGGCTCACTATGTTTTTGTGCTAGATTTGATGGGAGGCTGAACCCCATCTTTATTTTTTGAGATGTCGGCGTGCATATATTTGAGATTCTGCAAATGTAGATTTTAGAACGATCCGATAACCTATACTTTGAAACCGTTATTAGAAAAAGTGCTAGTAAAACCCTCATTAGGCCGCCAAATTGCACTTTTAACGCGGGCTCAGAACAGTCGCCTCTGACGCCAAATCGAAAGTTCACAGTTTGCTTATTACTGGAAGTTTTATCGAAATTATGAAGTAGAGACATTCTACGCTTAATTAAAGCATAATAATAAATCATATCGGAGAAAATGGCCGGCCCCAGGGACCATATCAAAAAATAGTTTGGGGGTTTCGCTTCCCTTTAAAGAGTAAAGCCCGCTATCAACTTAACGCAAATAAAGTAATTTCAAGTTAGTTAAAAATTCACGGCTAATAGCATTCACACTTACTATTCGTTTATGGTAGCTTTATAGAATTGCACACCATTTAGGAATCCTGCTGATGAACAGTAACTGTTTTGCTCATTTTTTCAGCAGCATAGCTATGTCTGTTCAGGTATCTATTTATAGGTAAATCCCCCTACCAACATGGACTTGATGCCAATTTTAGAGGCTTTATTAAGTTTTCTGTTAGCCAAGCGTTCACTCAGACGAAGGTCGACAGTCCGAAACGTCATTTTTCAACTTTCACCACGATATAAAACTTTTAAATTTGACATTTTGTTGCTATTTATTTGTTGATTTATTTAGTGCGTTACTTATGCAGTTGTTATTACTCGTGCCGGAATGCTCTCGCTTTTTTTCGCAGGGCGGGGGTGGTTGGCAGAGTTGCTATGGTCTCTGCTAGCCAAACACAAGGTCCCAAGTTCGATCCCGGCTTTGCCGAGATTCGAATATTTCTGTGAGCTGCTTTTCCGCCAAAGCCAACTCAGCTTTCCATCTCTTCGGGGTATGTAAATGAGTACCAGCGTTGGGAGCTAACCTGCGATGGATTAGTGTCCCGTCCAGGGAGAGTCAAAGACACTCAACCGCTTAACACTACAAAAACCGGATATAAGCGCCGGCTCTACGGGCCACTAGTCTCGTAAAGGATTTAGTTTTTTTTGTCGCTTTTGTGTCACAAATTTCCAACACATGCGCAAATTCGTCTTTTACGCTCACTTGAGTAGTGCTTTAGTGGCACCCCTCTCCGATCTAGTTATTATTTGTCTTCTTTGTACGTAGAAAATTGATGCTATTCAGGGTTATATGAAAGAAGCCCGATTTGCTGGGCGACGCATGTGGAATTTAATTTTTTTTTGCTCTACTTGTTTATTTAAAGATGAATAGGTACTTGTAGGAAAAACTTCAAGATCAAAGAAATTATTATTATTGTTATTAATATTATTATCATCATTTATCACTAAACAACAAAGCACAAAAGAATCGAATGCACACGCGCAGTAGACACTTACGTCGCCAAATCAAAACTGCCGATAAAACTGAATATTTTACGTACAAATGGATCTAAAACTAGTTACAAATCGAATATAAAACAAAAAATTTCTTGTGTAGCGTAGTTAGTCGTAGGGGCCGAGGGCAATTAAAGGTTAATTTCTCACGACTGCTACTCGGTTTTGTCCAATTACCTCGCGAGTTCGAGTATCACAGTGCTCTGTTTTTTCCCCGCTGTGAATCATCTACTCATTCTTTACGCTTTTTTACTCTTTTTCTCGGCTTTAATATATATATTTAGGCACTGCCTAAAAGCGGAGCTCCCAAAGCGATTCAACCTAATAGCCCCAGTAGTTTGGGTGACAGAAGCCCTAAAAGTAAGAGTTTTTTCAATTTCTTTGATTTATTTTGAGCACTTCAAATGACAGTTTAGGTTATTGCACGAATAAAGTTGCAAGCAGCATAATTTAAACATTGTCAATTCCCATTGACAGAATTGACAATGTAAAAATTATGCTGTTTGCAGATTCATTCGTTCGATGACAATAAGTCCAAATTTTATCTGGGTCCAACTCGGAGTGTTCCTTATGGTCTGATCTTAAAAATCTTGGCTTGCTGAACGAAAGAAATTTTAGTTACAAAATAGTACTTAACTTTATCAAACACGACGAAAACAGAGGCCACGAAGGTTGATTTTTCGCAAATGCACAAACAATTTACAAATGCCAAAATTATATCAAAGAACACACGAAGGAAAAAAAAAACACATACCATTTAGAAAAAAATCACTTTAAAGATGAACAAGAAAAGAAAATATTTCACTCGTGTACACGGACGTCGTACATACGTATACACTCTTTTTTATTATTAAGAACTAGTAAAATTTAGCTCAGGTTCAATGTTCCTATATTTTCGGCCATTTGAGGCTCAAAATGTTCTTATATTATTCTTAAAGTGATGTTACTGTTTACAAATTATAAGCGTGATATTGAATTTGAGCTGTCGTCGCGGTCTAATGCTTGTTTGTTGCTGTGCATGTTCCTTTATTTGATTATTTATTAGTTTTTATTTTTTTCATTTATTTTTTCAGCTTTAAATTGTTCTTATATTGCTCTTATTTTTCGAGTGATTTGAGCCTCAATGTTCTTATTAAGTTTGTTCTTAATAAAAAAAAAAAGAGTGTAACCAAAAAATCTTCGCAAACAAATAACCCGGATTATTGTAAACAAAACTGGGTTGGTAGTCTACCCGGGCTCATGTAAACGGCCCCTTATATTTAATAGCCCAAGTTAATCTTAATTTATGAACGCACCATGTTAAGAGAATACATCAGATAAGTATCATCGCCACACATCTCGCAACCCTGCGAGAGTTGGAAGTAAAAACTTATGCTACAAAGGCAATGCAATAAATTCGCAAAAAAAAAAAAGCACTAAACGTTTACACAAGGTAAATATCATGCACGCAAAAGACAAATAGCCCATTTTTAACCAACCGACCGACCCGACATTTTTGTTCGAAAACGATTGTAAACATTTTAAAAAATAAGTAGGGATACACTAATGTTGTCCGAAAGACATCATTGCTCATGCAATGGCAAATATGCAATGACAAATAAAAATTATGATCTCAAAAGAACCGATATTTTCTTAAGATTAAACGACCCCGATTTTTTAACGCTTCTCCAGCGCTGAAGTATACCCTAGCTTGCTCGTGTAAACTTACAAATTTCAAAATAAGATAAAAAATTAATAATGAAAAAAAAAATCATTTCCATATTTTCTTTTTATATAGTTTTACTTTTTGGGATTAGCTACCTTTTTTATTCAGAGGTATATTTAGCTCCTTTAAAACAGCAGAATTTTCCTAAGGACTAAACATAAATGTGTAGTCTGTAAAGTCGGAAGAAGTCAATTGTGAGTGATGATCAAAATCCGGCAAGTAAGAATCCGAATGTATGGCGATGACCCATGCAGCTTAGTAGCTGGTCGAGTAAAGCAAACACATGTTCCGCGGCACAACGTCATCAAATAACATTTTTTAGTAATTTTCACCAAAAAGTGTATTTCTTCCATTTACAACTGTAGTTATTTTAGATACTAGTAACTGTATCGCAAGAGGTGACTCGACAATAGCTGCAAACACAAAAGTAATCAAAGGCGCATGTGTAAACAAAGAATATTAAACAGCATAGTTTGCATCGGCGATCACGAAAGATTAAAATTCCATTTTTTAAGGATTTTTAAGTTATTAAAGACTTTTCTTAACAGTTTTACACTACTTTTATAACATAATTTAGAAACATTTCATGAGATTGATAGTTTTCGAGTAGATGTTTCAAGTCAAAAATCGCGTGACTCCAGTGACATGCACTTTCGTAATATAAGCACAAAGAAATTTATTTCCACTGCAAACAAACAAACGTGTCAAGCCAAACGAGAAACGGGAAGTTAAAAATCTGTGAAAAGCGTTCCAAGAATGACTTTATAGCTAAAAAATTAGCCGAATTAAGTTGTTGAAATGCTTTATTAAAAAGCTTTAGTTTATTGTTTTTGTGGTTTAATAAAACTTGACTAATGATATAAACAAAAAATTTACTTGTAAGAACTAACTTAAGTTTTAAAAAGAACAATTAATTTCGCTAATTAATTGTTGATTAGCATCTCTCAACTGCTGCTTTGATGAATTACACAATGTTATTGAGCAAGAACGAATTCACAAAATGAAACTCGATTACTGAGTTTAGACTAAGAGCTGGATGATTTGACACTTGTTCCTGGGAAAATAATATGCGCTGTCACGACAGCCAAAACAATGAGCGTTTGACAATGCGTATTATCTGAAGGGTTAAAAGGCATCTTCGACTAGAGATCAGCTATTGACAATACTAAAAGTTGAACGTTCTGAGGATCCACAGACTCGTCCTTGAATTAGTCGCGTAAGTCCTATAAAGACCTAAAGAAATATCTTATCGAAAACCTTTTAGATTACGCCGTTTTTGTAGCAAGTATGGTGCTGCTCCTCAAAAACACAAAATCAAAGGTGAGAAGTGCATTTTTAAAAAATTAGGAAAAATCAGTTACGAGATTGTAATACTTAGTCCTCGGGAAATGGAACGGAACTTCGCGAATGCGACTACGAGTTCTTGAGGTGCCTCCCCTTCACGCAGTTACAGTAAATCATGTGAAAAACGAAACATTTTGCTTTACTTAAGGTCACGAAATATCGCGAACATCTCTCATGCTTCCGATACATTATACAAACATACAAACTGAATTCAAAATGTGGATAGTACTTCAATCTTTGCTCTCGCTGGCAAAGTTACATTTTCCAGTTCTTGTACTTTCACGAACTGCATAAAACATTGCGCTGTTAAACCTACATCGCACAATTTAAAATATGCAGGGCTCAAGTGATCTTGTAGATGTTTTCACCGCAAAGATTATTGTGGTCCTGTCACAAAATGGCAGCTATTAGAAAGCTACCCGTTTAAATCAGGTTTTTCCGCGCAACACTCTAGTTTATTACTAGAATCGTTATGTACCGCCACTGCAGTAAAGCTTCTAATGTATGTAATTAACTCTTGTTGTTTTCTGGTAATATACAAAAAGACCCAAACAAATATATATATCTCATTCTAACTCAAGACATATCATGCAGGATTATACTTTCAGATATCAGCTTACATTATGGTCTGCATGTTTCTGTTTAGAAGAAGTTGGCTTCTTTGATCCATAACATACATTGCAATCTAAAAATAAAATGTCACCCGGAACAGTTTATTTAAAAAAAAAAAACTAACTAACTTTGAGTTCAAGAACATTTAAGAATAGATAAAACAAATATTGCTTGATATTAAAAGTAATTTGGGAAATATTTCTATAGTAAAGTTCAACGTTAAAAATGTCTTGAAATATATTAAGAAAGTTCTAAAACACTTTTAAAAAGCGACAACGTTTCGGCGCAAACACAACGTCATTCTTATGTTAAATAATAAAATAACTGAATTGGAACTATATAAAATGAAGATGCTATGTTAAGATAAAATTCATTAACAATGATTATTATACAATAAAATGGAATGTCAAATAAAACCTTTGCAAGTACTGAATCCCTTTAACTTTAAGTATTTGCATTCGGCTTAATGTCCCTGATACATATAGTATTTCACCGACAAAGACAATCGAATTTGGATTTGCATTCAGTTATTTTATCATTTGACTTGAGAATGGCGTTGCGCCGAAACGTTGTTTTTTAAAATTTTTTTAGAACTTTCTTAATGGATTTTATGAAAATTTTAGCGTTGAACTTTTAAATAAAAATATTGCTTGAGAAACTTCAAAAGCTGCAAGCCACTTTCGGCATCTTACAAAAATAGCGCTTGAACTAACATAATCATAATACTTAAAATAATAATTATTATAATTAACTCAACGCGTGCTGTTTGATATTTGGTGCACGCAATTTATTTAAGGAAAATTCAAACCGATAACAGATGTGTAGGAAGAATGGTTGTAATATATATACAAAACTCTAAATTTGGCTAGTGATTTAGGGGAAAAACGTTTCTGTTAAGTACACCTTCAGCTTTTACCTCGGTTCAAGCGAATCTCGCCTCAAGGGCTTGATGAAATTCATATTTAAGCTGTTGTTGGTGGTTTGACACAAAGTATTTTCCTATTCTAAAAGTGCTTGAAACTCTAGACAAAATATTTGAAACCACCCCAATAGGTAGCCTTGATAGAGCTACGTTCTGCTTAAATTCCAATCCCCTAAATATTATTTAAAAGTTTGATAGCTACTTGAAACGATATCTCCTCAAAAACGCTAAACCATATTTCATTTTCCCAGTTTATATTCTTAATCACGTCAAACGGTAGATAAAAATCTTCCTATGGGTGGATGGAACTTGCACAATTATGAGGAGACAACTAGTGTAGTCGTAAATGTCACGTCGCTGTTATATGTTCAGTTTTAACCGGCGAATGATGTATATCGTGATGTTTTCTCTTATATAGTCGCACGCGTGCCTATAGCTACTTGTATAATAATGAAACTGATCATGACCGTGTTAATATAAATATATAACCAATCCTTTTCAACCTTTACGGCATTTGAGCACGCATTTTGGTCTCCATTGCGGTTGCAATTGAACAAATATGATATAAGAGTGCACAAGTTGTGTCGAGTGTCTTTCTTTTTCCTTCAGATCATGCAGATTCTTTAAGTTTTGTATCGTTGAAAATACATAACGTTTCTCTTTTACAATTTAGATCTCAGTCGTATTTCTGAAGATTTTTCATTTAACAAATTAGTACACTTCATAACTGATGTACAATTGGAAACATAAACAACAGTTTTCTGATTTATGAATAACACTTTCTCCAGTTTTTTTGAAAATTAACATCATGAGACGGACAAGACGATATTTTTTTTTTAACTTTTGATTTGTAGTACTTAATTCGCATGTGCAATGACGACATCATAATAATGCTTCGTTTTTTGACAAAATCGCAAACATAGGTCTTTTACGTAAGAACGGAAATAAGTTGTTTACAAAAGAAAGCCTTGGAATGTGAAATTGAATCTTAGTTTTTATTGCCGTGTGGAAAAACTTTTAACTATAAAGTATAATGGAAAAAAGAAAACTTTTAAAATACAACTTTTCCAGAATATCTTGTTCTTACTATCTTCGGATATTCATTCATTTACTTTCTTTCTAATTCTAGCGTGATTTATTTAAATCAAGCCGGAAATTTGACAGCTCGATTGAGTCGAAAGAAATAAGTCGAATATCAATTAATTAGATAATTATCAGTTCTTGTGTGTTTAATTTATCAATTTTCCAATAAAAAAAAACTGTTTGCTATACAATATATATGCAGTTTAGTTTGCTTATATGAACAAATTTCAATTTATTTAAAAATTGTAAATATTTAATTAAAAGTTTGGGATTATCAACATGAAGAGTTTAAGTGAATCAACATAACTGTTTTGTTAATGATGAACACAAATCATTGCACTTATTTTTATTGTTTGAATTGTCATACTTTCCTGTAAAGAGATCATAATATATTGCGAAAAAAATGTCCAATCTACATAACATGAAATCTTAGTAACTTCACAGAAAAGAGAAAAGAGCAATGTCATCTAATTAAAACGCAATAAGAACTTTGTAGAAAAAGCACGCTGGGCAAGGCATTCTGAAATCACTTAACTTAAAATGCAAAATATAGCGCTAGATGTTGTTCTTGAGAAAAATTGATCAACTGAAAAGATAAACAACAAAAATTTGATAAATTAGTAAGGTTATATATTACATATCATCATTGACGTAAAGACGGTCATCTCTCGTGCCATTTCAGTTCCAAAATCAGTTTTCAAACGTTCCACGTGGCAATGAAGTGCAATGGAGTATTTGATTCACCATGAGAAAACACTTGACAAACGACCCACATGGCGGACGTCATAAGGGTTATCAACTAGAATGTAGAAGCTCGTTAGAAGATGATCAAGTACTCGTGTGCAGTTATTTCGTGACTTTGTAGAAATGGTGTGCTTTAACTGGCCAGTGCCATGAAGCAAACAATTTGCCTTGACTCCAGTGAACTATGATAAACTAATAACTTTGCTCGTGCCTCAACTATTTATCAAGAAAACTTAATAATCGCTTATTAGCTTCAAGTACTTCTCGTACACGAAATCGGAATTAGACGACATTGAAGTAAAGTATTTTGTAATCGAAAAGTTGAACTTAGTCTTAAGTTTAGAATCGAGGTGTAACTTTTAAAAATACTTGCGAAGTTTTAATTTTTTAATGTAAGTTTTCCTTTAGGAAAGAATAGATCTCTTGCACACTTACATGCAGAGAGAAGAAGGAAAAGAGAAAATATATTCCAGACATTAAAAAAATTCTTTTGTTGAAGAAGTACCACAATATAGTAGCGATGACGTGGAGTGCATTTGCACCTTAATTAACTCCAGACTTTCGAGACACGACCCAGTGATAAGACTGTATGCGCAGAGTAAATACAGCCAGTATCACTTCTGCCGAGCGGCGCTGCACGACCTTAAAAATTGCAAAAGTCACCTGCCATAGGGCCAGCAAAAGGCTAAAGATTACCGAAACCGTATGTATGCTTCACCTTTAAGTAATTTCGTGCAAAAGATTAAAAGAGATATACAGTCGTGTAACCATTTAACTAACTGCGAAAAAAACAATAGTTTGTACGTGGCAAAAAATAAGGAACGCATATATGTTTCCCTTGGTGACTAAATTTCCTCATATGAGATCTGATGACCCACCCTAAACGGTTATTTAAATTGTATTTAAAACAAGAATGACCTAACATTGTTTTTAAAATATCTAAAGTTTTAGCCTTAAGGGAAACTGAGTCTAAATGTGTTCCCTTATAGATGTGCATTTTAATATACTATAGTCTGACTGCGACTAAAACATTACATAACCCCTATGCCAGTAAATATTCAGTTCTTTAGCTGTTTTACGTCATATCAATTGGTAATTATGTATCTGTACAAAACACTAGTTACTAACAACTGCAGATAAGGTTTTTTATTATCTTAAATAGATTACCGTAAATGTGCATGACCATTAACAGCTCTTTGGACGGTTTCCAAGTTAACATGCGAAAAAAAGCAATAATTTGTAGATGGTTGGAAAATATCGAATTCAAATATAAACTCAAAACATTTCTTTTTAATTTGTGTTTTGCTTTTGTTGTAAGATTATGTAAACTAGAGATTATATGAATTATAATCAATTATTAGTTATTGCTTTTTAATTGTTTTGTATCGTTACAGTGCAGCGACGTAGTTAAACGTTCCTATAGTATCGTATTGGTATTAGTATTAGTATTATATTATTATAATTATTATAACTAAGAAAAAGGACAACATTTTTGAGAAAACAAGACGTGATTCGATCATTGTCTGATCATCTTCGCTTGTGATTGGACTAATTAACATAAGCTGGTTATAAAGTTAGGCTAATGGCAGGTTTTTCGTGTCAATTTAAGTCTTTTTGTTACCGGTTATAATATTTCCCTTTTGTTTCATCTACATACACACAATGGAATTTCGAATATTATTATTATACAATGTACTTAATTTAATTAATTCTATTAGCCCAACTTTATAACCAGCTTATGTCAATTAGTCCAGTCACAGCTGAAAATGATCAGAGAATGATTGAAACATGCCTTGTTTTCTCAAAAATGTTTTTTTTTTCCTTAAATGTGTTTCTAGTCTGCTTGTTTTACGTCCTTTTGAAATTATTATAATATGAATAACATTATTATCAAAGAGAACAAAACGTTTGTGTCAATATTACTTACGGCTTGCCAGGAAACATTCCCCACATATATCACACACTTAATGACTGCTCACGAGGACAACATCAGACTGCTTTCTTTCCCGAGAATCATGGTTTCCCCAGACGAACTCAAAGATTCAAACGTACGGCAGTCCTTGTGGTGTGTTGCGTGCTTTTGGAGTGTTTTTCCTATAAGAAGTTCTCCCATTTCATCTTCGATCTGTAAGATTAGCAAAACATTTCTAGTTGGGGACTCCATTTTTGTCTTTTAATGAAAACAGTCGTCAAATTAAAATTATTTATAGCACGCGCGGCCACCAAATTTCCCGCCGAATTTTCCCGCTCTGAAACGTGACAGCGCGGCAGCAATGTTCACCGGCTGGGTAAGATTTGATTTCAAATTATCCACGTGACATCGATTTAGCCAATGAGAGCGCACCTTCGAGTTGAAAACGCACCAGTTATATAACAATTAATTTTACTTATTTCCATTCTCATTCATTTTCTAATTTACAAGAATGAATGAATGTCTGGTGTACTAAACAAAAATTTTAAGTTGTGAATAAACCAGTATGAGTACTGCTGCCGCAATTAAATTTCGTCCTTTTTGGGATTTCGTGTAGCGAGCACAAAATATACCGCCGGCAGTAACTTATATTCGACTTAAACACATGATACTCCGTTCACTGACAAACTAAACTACGGATTGACAAAAAAATTCTAGGTATAAATTCACATGGCTAACCATGTTTCAAAAGAAATGGCATTTCGAATCTGAAAAGACCTCCAGTATTGATCATGATTTCAAATACAGAATATATAGACTGTACGGCAGAATAATCTTTTACAAAATGCCTTGATACGTACTATTAATTCATATTGTTTCACTGACAATATGATTTTCACATAATACGATAGCTATTCATTTATTATTCTTGTTTTGCAATACTGTGTGGCTGATAGGTCTTTTAAATTCTACGTATCTCTATCTACTTAAAAACAAAGAACTCTAAGCGGTGTACTAGACTGTGATAAAACACAACGGACATTTCAGAACACGAGGACAATGTAGAAAAAAAAAGCCGCAGGTGAGTGTTCTCAAAATTTCTCGAGTGTTCTCGAATGCCCAAAGTGTATTATCACAGTCTACTTGTCAGCCGAGAGGTCCGTTGTCAGAGTGGACATACGTCTCACATCTGCTCGCTCCATATGTCCGATAGTTATTTTTTGCTATATGAATAGGCGAGAATAAACAAGAACTTAACCAGTGAGTCGAATCTACATGCGAGTCTTTATAGCTCGGTGGGTAGAGCATCTGACCGATAATCAGTAGGTTGCGGGTTCGATTCCCGTCATTGACTCAAAAGATTTTCTGAGCATTCAACTTGCGGAAAACTTTCTTTCTAACTTATGATCAAGTTGCAAACTTCCATATGAAAACGCTTTTTCTATGTTTTGTACCCTGATATAGCACGGGTTTTTGACCACTCAGAGTGCGCGTAGGATCTTTATCATTCTTATTTACACTTCATGTGCAAACATGTGGTTAGTGATTATCGCTCTACGTGCAACTCCTCACTCATTTCCTGGGGGTTAGTTAGCTAAACTAAATCATGACTCTTGGGTCTGTGTGAAAGCGATTTGGTTGAAAGTGACGATCACAATAACAATCCTGTTTAACCACAACGGAACTAGTTTAAAAAGAGATTAAAAGAGTGTTTACACATTACGTTTTGGATAAAATGCATATAGCTCTTGCGAAATAGTCGTTTATATAGAGAACAATTTGAACTCGTGTGAAATAGTTGTAAGCGTCTGATCTGGAATCGTTAAGAGAGTAACTCTTAAGAATTGATTCGGAAAAGAATCAGGATTTTTCTTGTGGAATTAAACTAGTTCTGAGTTATTTTCAGTTGTTCGTCAATTTATGTCACGCTCGGCTAGACTATACGTTTTTAAAGTAGTTATAACACAGGCAGGCCAAGCTCCTATTGCAAAAATGATGAATATATGTCACGTAGCCAGTTACTTCTTTAATATAAGATTTAATACTAGTTACTTCTAATAGAAAGTGAGTGCTGCGAGTAAACTATTTTGTTAGTGACAATACTGTTCTATTTTCGGCATTTAACGTATTTTGGATTTAAACCGCTGATCGCATGCATCGTGTGTACCAAAATGCTAGTGACATCCTTGAATCGATTGTCGATACAGTATATGGACTTGAACCGCTGGTCGTATGTATCTCATGTTCGTTGCTAGTGACACCCGAAGACTACACTGTTTTATTTCGTTTGCAGTAACTAGTATGGAGGGTTATAGATAATCGCGTTGAAATTACACTAGTTCATTGATTCAACAGTAATAAAGATCTCTCGCCTCATTCTGGCATTTTATTTATTATTTCTGAAAGTGTTCACCCTTTTTTAGTTGCTTCGAGTTGCATTTCGGGAGCAAAGTAACACTGAAATGAGTAACAGTCTGCATGACATTTTCATCCTATTCGCAATAAGAGCTTGGGCTGCATGTGCTAACGCACTTTATTCTGTCACTTGTTACAGAGTTGCTGTTAATGCTTGTTGGAAGAGATGGTGTTTGAAGGGTTTAACAAAGCTCTGCTTTACTACTATGCCCACGCCACCTTTGGTTGCGTTGCGTTGGGCTTGCTAAACATCGCATGGTACATCCCAGTTCTCAGACGAGTAGTGGTTTTGTGGTTCAACTGGGTCTCCAGGTTGGAAATGCCAATTTCTCAATACTGGGACACTCTTTTCACTCGGGAAATGATCCAGACATACTTGAAGGTTCTTCACCGACACTATGTTGATAGAAAAGCCAGGACCGGAGAAATTGCCCCAAACCCCCCGCTAGTATCCATTGATGGGAAAAACCGATGTAGGATTCTTGATTTGGCGAGAGGAGGTCGTCCACTGGTCTTAAACTTTGGAAATTACACATGACCACCATTTGTGGCGAAGCTGCAGGCGTTCAGCAAGCTCATTGAAGATTTTGGTGACGTAGCAGACTTTGCCATAATATACATTGCAGAGGCACATCCGTCCGATGGTTGGTATTTTAATGTAAGTTACTTTAAAAGACATTTAATACATTTTATATATCTGCTTTTCTTTTTATCTTTTTTCTACCCTGGCCCCAGATTTTCGTTTATCCTTTTTTGCATTTTTTAATCCTTACTCCCACCACTCTACTCTTTAGTACTTTCTTCTCGTACTTTCTTCTTTGTTCCGTACTTTCTTCACGTGCATTCTTCTTTCTTACCGAACTTTCTTCTTTCTTCCTGCACTTTCTTTTTTTCCCGTACTTTCTTCCTTCTTCCTATACTTTCTTCTTTCTTCCCGTACTTTCTTCCCGTACTTTCTTCCTGTACTTTCTTCTTTCTTCCCGTACTTTCTTCCCGTACTTCCCGTACTTTCTTCCTGTACTTTCTTCTTTCTTCCCGTACTTTCTTCCCGTACTTCCCGTACTTTCTTCCCGTACTTCCCGTACTTTCTTCCCGTACTTCCCGTACTTTCTTCCCGTACTTTCTCCTTTCTTCCTTCCTTTTTCTCCTTCCTTTCCGCTCTTCCTTCTCATACTTTCTTCCTCCTTTCCTTCCTTTTTGCTTTTTTTTTCTGATTTCATATTGCCCTTTTACTTCTCCCTATTGTTCTTATTCATTCTGCCATTTAACAACTAGTCCGCTACTTTCCAGGGAAGACCAAAAATTAGCTCACATGAAACAGAAGAAGAAAGACGTATGATTGCCAAGCGACTGCAATCGCTGCAGATTCCGGCGCCGATAATGGTGGATTTGATTGACGATGAAGCGGATAAGGCGTATGGTGCAACCCCAGAAAGACTTGTCATCTTACAGGGGGGTAAGGTAGCGTATGAAGGTGGAAGAGGTCCGGAATACTACAGACCTGAGGTAGTCAGGGATTGGCTGCAGGAGTGGAAGGAAAATACGATCAACAACAATGAATTTAAACCATTTTAAAATTTATGTAGAAAGGTTTAACTATGTTTCAAAAAACACCATTACTAGTTTATGGTATTCAAATGCTGGTGCATCATGTACAGTAAGTTTTAAAAAAATCTTGAAATTATTATAAAGTTAAGTTTGTTTTTATGTTTAATTTTGACCACGAAACAAGAAAAATTACAAATCAGGTTGTACCAAAAACCTGAAACTATAAAATGCCTTCGATTATTAACATAGTTGTTAGCTATAAACTATTTTTATAGAGAAATTAAGAAACTGTAAAACATAAATATTTTCCAGTATAAATTATTTTATGTTAGAAACATGTTATTGTCTTATATTACTTGTATAAATTTATAATGCACAATTTTAATATTAGAATAGTCATTTTTATAAGAGCAAAAGATTAAAAAACAAGAAAACATCTCAAGAACATACCTTAGGCTGAAAAAAAGGTTTTCATTGCAGAATATCATATTTTTTTCTTCGTTTAAAGCTCGTCAAAGTAAGCTGGCCATTGGAGTTAACGGCCTAAATATGAATTTTACAGGTTCAAGCTGCAGTTTCATGGACGAATGTGGAATGGCATACAAACCGTATTTACTTGATTAAATGCCACGGTGCTTATCTAATTTTCGTATTTTGGGGGGCGGCCATTTTTCGGGGCTGCGCTTATTTGAAACACGATCGACTTTCAAACATTTCAGAGAGCTACAGAAAAGAAGTCTTAAATATACAGGTCTTAAACTAAAAAGATTCATTAGCACTGCAGTGTATTTCCAGCATAAACGTAAAACTCAACGTGGTGTTTGTTCTTTTGCTTTTATATCCCTGAGTTAACCCTTTCAGTCCCAGTCAGTTATCAACAACCAACTTGTCCTTACATACCACATACAAAATTAGACATTTGGTAATGAGAAAATTAAAATCGATCTAACAAAGCAAACTTCTAAAGATTAAAAGCAAAATTCTCTCAAACTTGTTCAATGAAACGTATGGGCTCAAGTTGGGAGAATTTAATTATAAAACTGGGGCTGAAAGGGTTAAAATGGTCTACATGTTTGAAATTAGCACCGCCTAGGCCACTGGGATGAGGCGCTTATTTGGCAGCCTGCGTCGCAGCCAGTCAGCGCAACGAATACCAAACTCTTCTTCTGTTTCGCATACATATGGTTAATTGTCTCTGACTGGTCCATTTCTTACGAGCTTTGTTACTGGCTGAAAACTTAAAATGCGTTGAAGTAAACAACTGCTGTTCATTGTTCCCTTGATCTTTTGTTAAAAATGGCTGGCTCTTAGAATAATAATAAATAATTTATTTTTTTGGCTCTTTACGTTTGGCATTGGAAAAGATTAATGTATGGTTCTAAAATTCAAAAATGTAATTATCAAGGAAAATTGTTTTCAATCAAATCAAAATCTCTTCTAAAAATTGCAACAATTGTAAAAAAAAAAACCCTTCTGACCCACGTTCGTTCTACGGGTAAATCCCAGAAATCATATTAGAAGCGATATTTACTTAGTTTTCGAGCGTGCATCTTCAAAAACCCCATGTCGATTGTTGATCCATGTTTTGTTTTTTTTATTTTTTCAGCACTATGTTAGATTTCAGATATCCCACTTTCAATTTGGCTCTTTTCAAATGAGTACAAGGAAAAAAATAAAGCACAATTCTTGAATATCGTCATTGCTCCGTTTCAATGAAATTTTTGAATTAACGCAATACATGGACTGAATATCCATAACTAACTTTTTACACTACCTGACTAGAATCCGTTTTCAAAGGCATTCCGAGCCTAACGACTTTTACCGCTTGTAACATGTAATTGCTCGTATACAAATATTTTTATAAATCATCAATACAGTCACAAAAAAAACACAGATTAGTCGACTTGTTGTCATTTATGTTTAAACTACGAGGTCTTTGGAACAACGCATCGGTAGCAATAGGCAAACGTTGAAAAGTTATAGATTTGCCGAAACCTGTCGACAAATTTACAAAACCATTTTGGCCTCCCGGAAACTCCCATAAAGATTTTTCCTGTTCACCCAGAATAGTTTCAGTGTCAAACTGCTCTTTCATAGCATTAAACGCTATGTGCCAACATAGTTTTTCGTTTTTCTCAACGCCATTTCGATTTTTACACGAAGTACACGTAGATGACCTAATACCACGTGCTACAAAAAGAATTTGGCCAATCATATAGCGCGTGAAAAACTGACCAATCAAGAATGATTAGCCAAAACCGCTCTCTCGAGAACAAACTTTTGGCATCCATTACGCAGATGGTACATACTTTGATATGAATCTAACCCCGTTTGCATCACAGGCTAATATTCGGGGACGGCGCTTAATTAATGCATGGTCTTACTGGTGATCCACTTAATCGGGGGCGGCCCTTAATCGGGTAAATACGGTAATCAACACGTCTCTGCCAAAAGTAAATGTTCTAGTGTTTTTTTGTTTAAAAATAATAGCGAAATATGAAAACCATAGAAACTTTCCAGTTGAACGAAAAGCTATCACATTCTAATCATTGTATTAAGAATAAAACTAAAACACCTTACGCTAAAATCCACGAGATGTTTAATAAAATTTAAGTTTTTCCCCCTAAAAATGGACGTCAGAGAGAAAAAAAGACAATCTTACCATAATTCGGGATATCTTAAAGTGTTTTATGACGAGCTCAGGGAAACCTGGATCACTAACCAGACCTTTTGCTCTGAAGCACTAACATCAAAGATGTACCCAATAATGGAAAAGGATTTATTTTCTGTCTGAAAGGTGTTCCTTTTAGCTATAAGGAAACTGGGGTTTATCTCTATTTAGCTCGAGGTAAAGTATAATATAAAAAAAAATCAGGAGATAATTTTACCTATAAATATTGTTGCTTTAGTTTTCTTTTTCTTCAATGTTTAACAGATTGAAAGTTTTTATACATTAACATTAACACGAATTTTTTGATATGC
>JAOBAY020047595.1:0-13527 GCA_025331085.2 Zoanthus sociatus
TTATATTACCTAATCACATATTTCCACATATTTTCCAATTTTAAATTACATTACAAATAAAAAACTGATAAAATCCATCTGTTTTTGTATTCTGTAGTGTAGATTCTGAGCCATACAAGTTACATGAGTAATGTATAACGTCATTGCAGAAAATATGTTTATATCAAGCAATATGGCGTCGGTGCGATTCCTGTCTCTAGCTGCAAGTTTGTGATGACGATACCATCAAGGAAATGATAGATCCCAAGTGACCCGCATTTGGTGGGTCTGGCCCGCATATCAAGGTCAAAACCCGCTGACCCGCGCACCGCCCCAAAAAAAAACAGTGGAGGGACTTATAATTATGTGGCAGCGGTACAAGCGCGGATGTACTGACCTAAAGATGTACATCTTTCTCCTTCCACATAGCAAAGCTGAAGAAGAACGCATTTTAATTCTCCACAGTTACCAAAAGCAAAACGAGGTATAGACCTAATCTTTCCAATAAAGTATCCCTGTGGTTTCTTTAACCGCGTAAAATAGACATCAGATTATTACACAAAGCAACAAAAACAAAACGAAAAAACGTTAAAGCAGAAATCAAAACTCTTGATCGTAAGTAAAAAAATCGAATACTAAAATCACAAAGACTAATTTTTAAACCGAAATCTTCAAAAGCAAAATCGAATTCTCAAATATTAAAAGCAAAATTCGAAAAGGTAAAAATCAAAACTAAAAGCTCTTGATCGCAAGGCCAAAAATAGGCGCTTGTCTAGCGCATGTGGTTACACGCTTTTTTTTATTAAGAACCAGTAACATTTAGCTCAGCCTCAATGTTCTTATTTTTTCGGCTATTTCAGCCTAAAATGTTCTTATTTTGTTCTAAAAATTCTCTGCAGTATACAGTACATGTAGTGTTCATTCTTGATACTCATACATGTAATCTGCTACTGTTTACACACGAAAAGTGTGATAATGAAGTTTAAGAGTGATGTATATATCTGGAAGACTGTATAGTAAAGACGCTGAATTTTGAAAAGCAACGTTAGCTTTACAATGTCGTCGCGGTCTGATTGTTTGTTGAAAAAAATTTCAGCGTTAGATTGTTCTTAATTTGTTCTTATTTTTCGAGCGATTTCAGTCTCAATGTTCTTATTAAGTTTGTTCTTATTAAAAAAAAAGAGTGTATGCGAATAACATTCTGTTAAGTTAAAAGATCTTTCACACGAGTTATTTACGTATTCACTGTTTAGAATGGCCACAAGTAGTGGTCGAAACGTAAAAACTAATTCTATTTCATTTTTCCATAATAAAACTGGGCACCAATTTTTTTTTCTTTTTTTTGTTTGACTGTCAAAGACCATTGTCTATTCAATTATTTTTGCATCAATAAAATGCTTTAATTACCCGATTCTCTTAGGCAGTGTTTACACATAGACGGCTATTTTTGTAAACGTACATTTTTGTATCCGTCAGTTAGGCCAAGTGTTTACACGTAAACGTTGAAAACGATTAATTTAGCCGGCTATTTTCGAAAACGCCAGCTAGCGTTTGCGTGTAAACGGTCAAAAACGGATAAAAATGTAGCCGGATAAAAATATAGCCGTCTACGTGTAAACGCTGCCTTAGTGCTGCTACAAATGAAAGAAATGCACATTTTGTTTGCCAATTTGTTCGAAATAATTGATTTTGGGACATTTTTGTTTGACTTACACGTCGTTTGAGTTTTCTCAATTCGTTTGAGCTTGTGCTTTCCTTTTATATTAAAGCTGAATGTCACGCTATGCCCTGTTGACAAGACCTAATAAAACTAAAATATCTATCCACTTTTTCTGGAGATTTTAAAGGGCAATGCAAACTAGCACACCTGACTTAGCTATAGTGTCTAATTTTTGTATTAACTCCTAACCTTTAAAGCCACATCCAAAAGCGATCCAAAATTATTTAAATTTTCTGTTTAAATGTTTTTAAGCACCTGTCATTAAAGTCATTTCCCTCAAAGAAGTAATTTAGTTTGCTAGGAAACGTTTCAAAAAGCAGCCACCTGTCACATCTTCCACACACGGTTAACTTTATTAAAAAAATCTCATCTTGTTTGACATTTCTTGCCCTGTCACTGGCCATGAATATTTTTAGGCAAAATGTTAATATTATAACAATGTTAAATTTCAACTACTTCTGCGAGCGAAAGATACGAGAAATACCATATTGACCTCCTTTATACAAAATGTTTACAACCGACGGAAATTCTGAGCTTTCAAGTTTCAACTCGTCAAAATCTCCTCGTTGTTCCCCAGTCGCACGGATAATGCGGTCGGCTGTGACAAAAACACGCGTCGTAGAGCACTGGCGAGAACAAGGAAAGATCGCTTCTGACAAACAGTCGTTGTAAGTTTGTCATTTTTCTTCATTCTCAATAATACTTAAATTCAGCAGGTTTTGTCTTTTCTTTTTTAAAACAAATTTGTCAATATAATTAATTGAATTATCATAGATAGACAGCACTAATTTTAAAATACTACACTCTTTTTATAAGAACAACTTTATAAGAACAAATTAAGAACAAGTTCAGGCTGATGCTGAAAAAAGTGAAAATGTTTCTAGTTGAAACTTTACTGAATCTTGCAATTTATGTTCGCAATTTGCACAATAAAAACACAGAAGCACCGTTTCACATTTAGTATATCTACTATTGCCACAAATGATACACGTATTCATGTAATACTAAAAGTTCCTCAGACGATCAGCACTGATTTTCAATGCCTTGTCTTTTTGTTTCGATATTTTTCATTTCAAACCGCTCACAGCAATAAAAACAAATTAAGAACAAATTGAGGCTGAAACAGACAAAAAATTAAGAACAATGAGCCTCGGTAAAATGTACTGGTTCTTATAAAAAAGCGTGTACATCTATTTTCATTTATTAATTTTTGTTTCCATTGTAGCTAAAAACGAAGGAAGTAATGCAAAATGCACAGGAACGCGGCTAATGAGTTTTTTTTAAATAGACCAGTTTGGCAGTTCGGAATTTAGTTATTAATGCATCGTAGAGAAAACTATTTATAACAAATAATGTACTCCCCCAATAATTTAGCAGCATTGTTCTGATCTATAAAAGTCCTGATAAAAATTTACTGATTTAACATGAACAAGATAAGCATCTGATGTTTATATCACTCTTCACCTTATTTAATTCACGATCGATTTTAGATACACTTCTAACAATTTAAGAAGCTCACTACTTTTTATGGTAAATTTAAGCGGTAAAGCCAACTAACGTGCCCATATTGCCCAATATTGTGGGCACTAGAATGGGACGTGTTCCGAGCGTAAAGGACTGGGTCGAGTGTTTTCGGCATTGCGTTGGCTTGACAACGAAGCGAAGAAGGTCGACGAGCTTCGACTTTCAACAGGGACACAAAAAATTAAAAGAGATGTTTTTTGTACGGATAGTACTGTTATAATGGTGAAATTGTTGCTGTTTTATTTGCGATAATGGCTTCTAAGGCACCAAAAAAGAAGGAATCGAAAGAAAGGGTTGCTTCTGCTGCTCAGAAACCGGCAAACGAGTGAGTACAAAATCTCACGGTTTATAAGTTAGGCTAAATTACAGAATACCCGGCCATTCTCTGTAATTTATTCTGCGCATTCCTCGTTCTTTAAAAATATATGCGCTTTAAAATCAAGAACAATAGTGGACGGGTATTCTGTAGTTGCTCCATAAGTTACATATCTCGTGTTTTTTCACTGAAATACGTGATTAATGAATGTGTATTTTTTGGTTTTATCACGGCTTAAACTTTCATAAAGGACGCTCTTGACCTCACGTTAACTTTGTAAACTGTAGAATCCACTTATATTTTGATACTTTAATTTATTCATTTGATGCATGTACGCGACCATCCATGAGAGGGAATATTTTAAATAACTGAATAAGTTTTTTTCAATCAGTTTACTTTTTATAAAAGTGGGAAAAAATCTAATCACGTCTCTCTAATTTAAAAAATTTTTTATGCATAAATATTATATTTTTTGGTAAGTAGTGCTCATTAACCAGAGCTCTAGCTAAACCTGCTATCAAGATGGTGGACTTCTTAGTGTGTGAATGAATCGTTGAATAAACCGCTCCATAAATATATCTTATATGTTGTAAATACTTTTGAGGTTGTCTTTAAAATAAACTGAAAATTAATGCAGCAGTTAATGATGACTCAATTAAAATGTATTTAAAACTGTGAAATTTTAGAAAAACTAAGTTTTTTTAAACGAGGTGCCATTAAATACGCTAGCTGAATTTAGGGGCGTTTTGTTAAAATTAGCCTTTTTTCTCAGCGAAACTTAGAGCTAGATGTGATGTGGAGTGGAGTTAAAAATTAGTCATGGAGACATGATCACCTAAGTTATAAATATCCAATTTCAGGGGGAAAAAATTAGTTATCAATGTAAAGTTAATATATTACCAAAAAGAAAGGCACCTCGTGTTTATATATTACCGCCAAGAAAATGGCAAAAATGAATAACCAATGGCAAGATATGAAGCGTCTGGCATCCGTGTCTGCACGTTTTAGGTGAGCAACGCTTGGTTTGTAGAGATAAGCGATCTTCATATTTGAAAGAAATATGCGGGTGGACGAACAGTAGACTTGATTTTGTTAAATACTGTAATTACAATGCTTTAGTATCGACCAACCAACGTTTAAAGAGTTTTAAAAAGAGTTTCGTTTGAGCGTTTTTGTACGCTATGCCAAAAACTCTGACTAGCAGTCCTCACTTTAATTCAACAATGAAACCATTTTAGACTTCGACTGAGAATGTCTAAATTACGCTGAGCACACGTGCGATATGTTAATACGCTAATTGGCTTCCTAATTTCCCAGCTATTTCTAATAGATTTTTAACTGTATTACCTTTTTTAAAGGTTATCATATGATTCTGACAAATGCGTGCTTCGACTTACGATTGTTTTTCTCTTTCTAATCTTGCAAGCTGTACGTGATTCAAGGACAACTAACTTTATTAATTTTACAGTTTATACAAGAAACAATTTGTTACTCCCGCAGTAAAACCTTGTTCAATTATCTCTTACTCAGTTACTGCAAGTTTTTGGTTTTGAACTTCAGTGGTGAAAACATTTTGTTGTTTGATTATTGACCAGCACTATCATACATGTAGGATTAATGTGCAAATATCTTATGATCATTAAGTTTTGATATAGTCCATTTTTATTATGATAACATGACAAACTTTGTACAACAAGTTAATTTACTTTTATTCTTTGTCACAACATGAAAAATATTTGTTAATTTTTATTCATTTACTTAACTATCAATTTAATCATGCATCATTGGTGCATGGCATGTTGGATCACGAAAGCAAACAAACTTTGCAAATTAAAAAACGATATGCAAATGAATGTTCTGATGCATTAACATTCCAATGCAACCAACTAATACATAACATTGTTGCAAACTTGTCACATCGGCCCTGTAGTTTGTATATTTTTGCTGTTACATGTGAAAACAAAATGGCCGGAAAGAATTTTTCAAGTGTTGGTTTCAATGTCATGTCTGCACAAAAGCTTGGAAGTCTTCATGTTCCCAGCTCAATATCAAGAATAAGGAGGTAGAACGTAATATATTAACCCTTTTCCTGCTAGACTCTTTAATTTAAAAGCCATAATTTTTTTAAAAAATAAAAACTTCAGAATTAGTCAAATCCATAGACATTTCTAGATTATTCTTGCAAAGACAAAGAAAATGAATGGTCATTTAATAAGGTTTCATCCATAGGTTCAAAAGTTAAAGCTAAATCCTTTACAAGCCTAGTGGCCCATGGAGCCGGCACTTATCTCCGGTTTCTGTAGTGTTAGGCAGATGAGAGTCTTGGACTCCCCCTGGATGAGACACTAACCCATCTCAAGTTCAAAAGCTAGCCAGAGGACAATTTTAATTTATATGAAATTGTTTTAGCGCAGGAGAAGGGTTCATTAATGACCATTCTAAAATATATTGAATTTGCATAAAAGATTTACAGTTTAATACATAGATTTACAGTATAATGTACAGATTTACAGTTTAATGATATATGAGAATGATAAAATTGATACTAGGAATCCTTCAAATCTGAGAGAGCGCCTGGACCTTGATAGCACTAGGAGCTGCATTAGAAGAGGCAAATTGAGATGGTTTTACTTTGTAGAGGGATGCAGTGATGATATTAATAGTTGTTGAGGGGCAACAAATTAAAGAAATAGTAAACCTCAAACTACATGGTACCAAGTTGTAGATATAGTGATTTAAGGTTTTTGAAGATTGAGTGTGATATGATGCCAGATCGAACTAAGTATCTAAGATCTAGCCATTAAGAAACCTGTTTAATTCATGCAAGCATGGAAACTAGACATATACAATGCATACTGTAAATGTCAACTTCCATAACCCAGAAACCTGGAGATTTTATTTGAAAAACAATAACTTTATGAAAAAATAGCAAAATGAAAAACCTGGAGAATACTGTAATTAAAAATCTTTCTGGAGCTTTGCTGCAAAACCTGGGGACTCCTGGTTTTTCTGGGAGAGTTGACCGGTATGACAATATGAATAATGGTAATTATGATCTACCTACCAGCCTTTCAGATCTAATTATATCATTCAGTGCTCATTTATGATCGGCTGACTGGGTCTTTAAACACTGATTATTAAGTTTTGATGTAATTTTCTTCTTCAGACAATCAGTAGGACAAAGTGCTATTGGATCGCAAAATGAAAAGGACGACAAGAAGAAAATCAAACCACCTATTGTTATCTGGCCAGAGTGGAGTGATCAGGATATTGCCGCAGAAAAATGGGTAGGAATAGACTGAAGTAAAGTGCTCAGGGTTGTATCTATAAGATTTGAAGTTGGCAGAGATATTCTGAATAAAGACTGCACCTTCTATTTTGTCTAGTTTTTGAAAAAGAGTTTTATTTAATTTGTAATGACCATCTTTTTTTCCTACTTATCTTTGCCAATTCCCAGTTGGCAAAAACATTTAAATAGCTGGTAATATTGCCATAACCCAGCACTTAAGTCTTATTGACAACCCTAGTAAAATGATTTTTTACTTTCAGATGATGCTGGGCTGATTATATGGTGAATGCCCATTTACTACAGTTTCTGTTTTCAACAGCTGTGGCTTTAAATAAATTTATCAAATAATTAATTTTATTAAAGTCCTAACTAGTACATCAGGTAGCAAAAGCTTGCCACATACTTCTAATCTTGCATGGGTTCCAGGTGTGTAGAAATTTGTAGTTTTTGTGAATAGCAAAATTCCTTTGAGGATAATTTCAATCTGTTTGTTACAAAAATCCCATGACGATTAAAACTGTGAAAATAATTATAGTAAATTAAGATACAATAATATAGGATGTTAAATGACAAACCCACTCAACCTGCTATGAGTAAAATAATTAAGGACTCAATATTTAAATTAAAACTTTTCTAGATTTTGGAAAATTCATTTTCAGTTTTTACAAAACTTTTCATAACTTTCCAAAACCTTTAATATACATGTTAATATAATGCCAGGCAAATTAATAGTCTAAAGTTATATTATCACATGGTAAGTTGTCCAGTTCTTGGTTCCTAGAAATGGAATGAATGAATGATAAGTACTTTGTCTTTAATTTTGATTGCAAGGAAACGAAAGTCAGACTGTAAAAACGTAATTTTAGTCTTATTAGAAGTAGAATTGACAGGAAGGGTACAGCTAGTTACTGTACTGAACATTTCAGTATTACAGTTAATTTATAAAATTTAATTTTCTTTTAAGTAAATATCTTATCTATTTTTCAGGATACAACACACAAAGCAAAAGAAAAGGACAAGGCTAGAAGCCCTAATCCTGTAAGTGCATGCTACGCACAGCTTCAGTGTAGGTCAAAAAAAAAAATTTATTAGACAGTATACAGACCTTCCAACTCTCACGGTTTGGCCGTGAGACTCATGGTTTCAGATCCCATCTCACGGTTTCATGGTCTAACCTCAAAATCTCACGGTTTTCCTCAAATTACAATCTTAATGAAATAAAACCCAAAATCAAACTTGAGTTACTTTATCTTCGTTTCTGCCTCATTTTAAGCTCTAAAGATCTTTCACTTTGTGTTTTGATTTCCAATTTGACATTCTCACATGAAGTAACTATAAAGGTTAAAAGCTGTACAAAAAGCACACGTTCAACATGGCGGAACAAGGCAGTGATCTGGAATGCATCCCAACTAGTCCTAAAAGACTGTTTGAACATTTCTGATATTGTTAGCGTTAATTGTTGTCAGTAGAAATCTTTGTTTTCAAACACTTTATAAACCTCAAGGTTTGGGACCTACATCTCAAGCTTTTTTCGAGTTAATTTCTGAGGTCTCAAGGTTCTGGGGTTGCGAAGGTTGGAAGGTCTGAGTATATACCACACAAGTGAATAGTACTTTTTGAGCACCCTGATTAGCTAGCTTGAAGGTGGTTATAGCCAAGTAATATTCACCTCTGAGCAGCAGAAACAAAACAAAGTATCTTCCTGTCACAATTAAATCAAGTTACTCTTTGGTTCACTAATTACTCAGCTTGTGTGAGACAATTAACAATTATTGGATGAAGTTGAGCATAATAGTGAGAATTATCATGGCTTAGGTTTGTGTTATTTGCTGAAGCCAGGATACTTAACACTAAGGAAAGTGTTTTTGAGCGTAAGAGTCATATACAAAGTGCTGTAATCAACAACACGTGCATTCTGGCCTGCGATACTAATTTTGTTGAGCTTTGATTGTTTTCTTGAATCCCTTTTTTATTAAGAAACAAAAGCTAAAAGCTAAAGCTAAATCCTTTATGAGCCTAGTGGCCCATGGAGCTGGCACTTATCTCCGGTTTCTGTAGTGCTAAGCGGATGAGAGTCTTTGACTCCCCCTGAACGGGACACTAATCCATCGCAGGGTAGCTCCCAGCAGACACTGGTACTCATTTACCTACCCCAGAAGGATGGAAACCTGAGTTGGCTTAGGTGGAAAAGAAGGTCACACAAATATTCGAATCTCAGCAAACTGGCGGGATTGAACTGGTGACCTTATAGTTGGAAAGCAGAGATCTTACCAACTGTGCCGTCCACATCCGCCCATTAACAAAGACCTATTTTAAAGTCTCGGCAAAGCCAAGGATCGAACCGTGGACCTTGTGACTAGAAGGCAGACATTTCACCAACTGTGCCAGCCACACCCACCCTCACAGATGTCTATCCTCTGCCAAGTCTTCAGGTCTTCTTTGGCTACCTACGGTGCCCTTCTACTTTCCACCTCCAGCTCCACTGCACTCCTAAGTATGCTATTCTGACTCATACCCATGTTTACATGACCAAATCATCTCATCCTTGTTTTACTTTAAAATCTTAATATTTTTGCTTCTCTACACCCCACATCTTCTTCTGACCTCTTCATTTAGTAATCCTAGATTTAATAAAGTTGAGATGTACGTACATCTCAACTTTATTAAATC
The DNA here is from genome assembly GCA_025331085.2 of Zoanthus sociatus. Classification (NCBI taxonomy): domain Eukaryota; kingdom Metazoa; phylum Cnidaria; class Anthozoa; order Zoantharia; family Zoanthidae; genus Zoanthus; species Zoanthus sociatus. The sequence continues at coordinate 9,499 of JAOBAY020047595.1, forward strand.
GGGCAGTTAAATTAATTGAAATTATTTTCAGTGGTTAGAATAACTGAGGTTTTGTTGCATGTACACTCAAATTACCTAAAAACTTGTTTTTGAACTAAAATGTTTATTTCTATGTTAATCTTTTATTGATTTAGCACCCCTATGAAGATGCTGAAGGCCGTATTGATATGCCATCCACCTTGAGGTCTCGGGTAGACCATTGGAAGAGACCAATTGATTTCATCTTAGATAAGGTACTAAATAAAATATAATTGTTATATTAAGTTATTAAATATCACTGATTGATGTAAAAAATATTCATTGGTACTTGTAGTTATAATACTACACTTTAAATGAAAAACTGCCTAAAGCCAAAACAAGTTACAACGTAAACTGTGACAAACCTTGGTTTCAGAGATGACAGCCATTAATTCTGACCACTCATCAGTTATCACCATCTATCATTATAGCCAGTTTTTTGTCTCTTAAATTCTGACTAGTACTTATTATTAATAATATTCATCCATGTTCCAGTTGTCTTTGTATGCTATAGTTAAGAATCTTAAAATGTGGTAAGGGCTGAGAGATCTAGCAGGTGTAGCCATCTCCTTAAACAATGGTGCTGACAAAATCTGCCACCTGGTTAGCCTAGTTGGTAAGGTGTCAGTCTATCATGCAGGAGGCTTAGGTTTGTTTCCCAGCTGAATCAACACTCAGGGTTTTAAAACAATTGAGGAGAATGTGCTGCATTTGCTCTAAGGTTGGCAAATGGTTAGACTTAAATACATCTTCTCAAATAAGGACTTTAAACTGTAGGTCCAGTCTCTCAACACTCTACTGGGAGACTTAAAAAAATCCACTCACTTGTTGAAAACTAGTGTTCCTGGTGATCTGTAAGTTAATTAATATATGTAACTATGTGTGAGCCCTTTTTGTAGACTATCTAAGACCTTCCACTGTTAAATTTCTGATATTTATTTTTAAACTGCTTAGAGATTTAAGGGGCTATATGTATAAACAAGTTATTAAATGTAATTATTTTCTGGCTTTAAAAGGCTACAAAATAGAGTCAGACTTATGTGTTCTTCTTATAACTCTGTTATTCACTTCTTTGTTTTGTGTTTAAGAATCCCGTTGTCGTAGACCCAAAGAGTTTAGTGGAAGATGTTGACTTGTTGTCTGCAAATGAGCACATTACTCACAGCGAGGTAATTTTTTTTTTTTAACTCCCAACCATTGCAAGTAAGTTTTGATCCTGTGTAACTTATTCTATCCAATCATTTTATTGACATGTAATTTATTCTTCATAATGTTTACTGTAGATAGACTGGATTGTTCCATGATTATATTGTTTGCATTTGAATGTACATACAGTTTTAGTGTTTTATTTGCGTGAATCCAACTGTTAAAACAAAGAGGGCATGGTATGGTGCAGAACAGTAAGATCACTGCCTTCCGACCACAAAGACCCCAGTTTCTTCCCCGGCTCTGCCGAGATTTCAGCATTTGTACGATCTTCTTTTCTACCTAAGATAACTCAGCTTTCCATCTTTCTGGGGAAGGTAAATGAGTAGCTAAATGGGAGCTAACCTGTGATGGATTAGTGTCCCATCCAGAAGGATTCACAGACTCTCATCTGTTTAACACTAACAGAAACTGTAGATAAGATCTCAAACCACCTGGTTAGCAAAGGATTAATAGCCTTAGTTAGCAGCTGTTAAAACTTTGTTTTGAAATAAGATCATTTTGTTGTTTAAAAAGTTTTCAATTGTTACTTAAAATTCGGATGCAGCTTAACCCTATCAGTGCCTGCACTGATTTCAAAGAGTCACCATTTTGCTACTATTTATCTGATTGCCTTCAAATTTCGAGACTTTTCCTAAAATTTATTGCAAAACAGGAATATTATACAATTTTGTTGTTAGGATGTGTGATGTTGCCATGGTAACCTGTTTTTGGAGGAGCGTTTATTCATTTTTGACTTTTTTTTACCTTTCGCATACATTTTTTCAATCAAAAACCAAAAACAACTGTTAAGCACAGAAATTAATTCTTTATTATATGCTGCAGAAAGAATCCCAAACTTTTAGAACTGCTGACATCATACAGTGATGTCATTACCGTGAACTAAAGTTGAAAATGTCAAAAATGTTACATAATAATGTACAACATGCAACTGTTGAAATTACCAGAGCTGTATTTTATTCTATTATACAAGAAAATGTATATTCTGACATTTATATTAATCAACAATGAACGAGGCTTAGTTTGATGGGAAGTTTTTTGGATAAAAATATTGTAATTATCAACTCTTAATGTTTAAATATTGATTCAACATTGAACTGTTAAAATTATTTAATATATGAAAATAAAATAATTCAAGTGGCAACTACAATTAAAATAAAACTTTAGAAGTCTTTGGACTGTTGTTTTTATTTGAAAACATTTCCACAAGCAATTTTAGTTTTGAATTAAAAAATCAGCTAAAAATCGATTTTTTTCTGATTTTATGTATGACATCATCATGACGTCACAATGACGTATTACACTAATTAAACCTGACCAAAATTATTGCTTCATGAGATCCTAATTAACCTCCAAGTTTGATCTCAATATCTTTTAGCGTTCCGGAGTTATAGGCCGCGGGCAATTTATGACCCCCCTTCCCTGCCCCATCCCGGTCCCAGATGACCTCAAAAAGCCCGGTCTGGATATAGTTAAATGTTATTTTTTAAAAGCTCGTTAATTCAAATGTAGTATCATTGAACAGGTTCATTTGTGAACGCTTGGGCATTTCTTGTTCTCCCAAACTTCCACTCGTGTCTCTATTTCCTTCTTATAGAAATGTAAAGACCATTTACATAATACCAAATATCTTCCTCAAATGATTTTGTAAGATGTATTCTATATAAAAACTATTCTAAATAACACCTTTGAATTCTTTAGTCTTAGAATAAAAGTTTTTTAATTCATTCCAAAATGTAATTACTAAAGCTTTTTAAAATATGCCAGATTTATATTTTGTGCTTCAATAGTTTACTATATTATACTTAATACAGCTCAATCAAAATAAGAGCAAAGGTATCTTTATAGATACACACTACCAATCATAAATAAGTTCATCATATTTTCTCGCTCTTAATTTTTCGTGTCTTTGTTTTACCACTTAGACAGAAGATGCTGATGAATTACCGTTGCTGGGTAAGTTAATATTTTCTTACTACGTTACCATGACAATATTAATAATAATAATAATAATAGAAATACTAATAATAATAATAATAATAATAATAATTGTAATAATAATAATGATGATGTTAATAACTGTGTGCTAGACGCCCTTATTGTAGTCTCGTGACTGAATTGCAAGGACGCGGCTCTACGAGGTCAGACCGAAAGGCGCCCCTGGCAGCCCCTATACGGTCCACGCACGACCTCGGAGCACAGCACCACAGCCAGTTGGCATAAGCTGTGAGTCGATTTTGAGGAGGGAGGAACACCGGAGAACCCGGAGAAAAACCCTCGGAGTCAGGTTGAGATCGACCAATAACTCACCCCACATATGCCCCTGGCAGGAATCGAACTCGGATCATAGCGGTGGGAAACGCGCATGCTAACTACTGCGCCACCCTGACACCCTTTAACAACAATAACAACAACAACAACAACTATGGACCTTATAACATTAAGATGGTAATTTACCAAGTAGAATAAAAGTTTTTGATTGTTTGATATGGATTTAGAATCGTTCACTAGAGGAGATTGGCAAAGATATACTGTCATCAGCGATTGTATAGTAATTTTTGCAGCTGATCTGTTACTCTTGAAAGGCAAATGTATGTACGTACATTGCTACAGATAAGTTTCTTTCTAAAACTGTTTTTTTATAATATGAATTTGGATTTGATAAAGAAATGAAAACTAACATTATGTTTACACGTACAGCTCCTGTTGTGGTGAAAGACAAAAAACGTTTTCGGAAAGTGGAGGAGGACAGCGAAACCATCATCTATTGTAATGCTACCGGACATCCTAAACCAACCATTGAGT